>JAUOBX010322597.1:0-11040 GCA_032360705.1 Eupentacta quinquesemita
TTGTAATCGACGCCGGAAGAACAGATGATGAAACTGAATAGGTCAGAGGCGAACGAACTTTCTTCGCTCATTCTGGCAGCATGATGAGTACATTCGATTTCGTAGCTTTGAGAAATTGAATATGACTGTTTCAACTTTGAAATGCACATATTCCATGGCTTAGCGACCAATAGGGGAGATATCGAAGGAACACAGTCCAATGGGTCAACGATAGCCTAACCGCGAGAATATAGTAGATAAACCTCATATATTTCATGTCTTCACCAATCATTAGTTTGGAATATTTAATATTGCTATCATTACGTATGTTTTTCCTTCAAATCACTCCAGTTGAATTCCGGAATCAAGAGAGAGTAGACGGGGACAGAAGAACGCAGTGCATGAATTACTGATTGACCAATATGTACGCAGACACACGCGATAAACTGGCGCGGAAACCTGTTAGCGCAATGATGTGTGCCGTTGAACCCGGACAACACAGATCATTTATGTTATGTATTTTATTGAATTTATTATGTCTGGTAAAAGCCTAGGAGCAGGCAATAGGAAGAACACAAATATAGTTCCGACAGGTAAAGCTAGAATATCTTACTCCCATGATAATATATAGCCGATTCAGCTATAAACAGTCCAATTTCGAAATCGAGGGGGAGTAGACGGGAACAGAAGAAGGCGTTGTATGAATTACTGATTGGCCATGATGCACGCGGACACATGCGATAAACATAAACTGGCGCGGAAACCTGTTAGCACCTGTGGGCCGTTGATGCTATTTATGTTATGTATTTTATTGAATTCATTATGTCCTGAAACTCGGTGTTCTGGAACGCTTCTATTGGTATCCTCTTTTGGAAGTACCTGTCCTCATAATCATCTACCCCACAGCAAACCCTTGGAACAGTGGATGAACTTTTCCCTGTTAAATTATTGTATCGGAGGAAAACAAAGGAAATGTGCGGAGTTGTCGATGGTAGAGCACATTGAGTGTTGCACTGTGGGGTGTATCCTATAATCACATAGCGGGAATCAGAACTCTGTAACCAAAGATCGTATGGGCGTCGGGTTTGTACTGACCTAATTAGATAGAATATTCCATATCTACAGTATATTATATTGTATACTTTGGGAAGCAGTTGTCCATTATTTCAGTAGCGATCACTTATATCGTAAATATAAATATTCACGGTATGAATCTTGTTGAGTAATTACGAGTTTATTTCGAGAATACAAACAAAATCCGTATGAAGATCCGGTAAATGAGACTCTCCAATTTACACATTTTATCACATCCCTATCATACCCTATGAAATTATTGAAAGAATAATTATGATTATATATACATACTCCTTCGCAATGGGTACAATTTCCATGCAGGACATGTGGCTGACATTGTGATAGTGCAGCGCAAAGGAAGTCACAGGCTAATCGTAACACTTGATCCGAACGAAGTTCGTAAGAGTAGACTGTAAAATTACTGATTATAAACCTTGGTCCCTTGTGTACATTGATTCAGCGATGTGGGCCTGAAAAATCGGATATTCCCAGTCACGAGCGGTATGTTCCCCAAGTTCGCTGCGGAATAATTCACTTACGTTATCGGATACCCACCATCCTGTCTACTGTGTTGAGCCTGGATATAAAGTTGGCGGGAAGTCCCACATCCTGACTATACTTTGTTGAACTCTTGATGTGTTTTGGCGGGAAATCTACTCAACGCAGTTCCGATTGTATGCCCTTTTGCTTATGTAATGTTTATTCGTTTGAATAAACGCAGCTGCTGATACATAACACCAATAAGTTGTGTTTCGGCGGCAAATATATCCAACGCAGTTCAGGCACATGCCTTCTCGCTTGAATTTTATTCGTTTGAATAAACACAGCTGCTGACACATGATAAGTCTGCATAAATGATGAGCGGGAAAACATCTTACATTGCCATATATTAGAAAATATTCGATAAACAGAACTAGAATACTTGGAGGCCAGCGGAAGCATACCGTTTATTGGCAGATATTGAAATTGGGACACCAAAAATGTTCACCCTCATTATACCTACACTTTTGTTTCTCTAAGTAAACTCTGAGTAGACACGGGGAGGAAGTAAGAAAATACGGGCCAAATGAATGAACGGAAACAGTAATTCTACCAATAGGCCCATAACCTTTTGATTATAGTTGACACCGCTCTTAAAATAACGTTAGCTACTATGATAGCTCGATATCAACTGTACAACCGTAATAACTTGAATTTGGCCACTCTACGACGTCAGGCAGCCGTTGTTTCCCATTTCGTTGATGTCCCATTTGACAGTACGGATAATCATTGCTTTGTGATCTAACATTCCTTCCTTCATTCAATTATGTGTTTTTCCTATCAGATATACCAATAAGTACACTACATGCACATGCATGTGATATTAAAGCTAGAATAGATGTCAATATGTGAAAGGAAGTGGCCAGAAAACCCTTGTGTGCTCATCAGGATACTGTAGGCCACTCCCATGCATGATAACATCCACGCAACGGTTCACATTTTGAATTTAAAGAACAACTCTTGTATTAGGTAGGCCCATGAGGGTGCACGTTCAATGATTTAGTGTATACTATCCATAGTCCAAAACTGACGCTTCTACCATTTCCGTTACGGAAGTAGATTCGCATTTTTTTGTCTGGTTAATTGTATCATACAGCATGTGATAGTAATTGGTTTTCTCAGTTGTTCCTCATCAAGGTGTACACGGTAGTTCTACTTGAGACAGTTAACAGTCAGTTGGAGAGATTTTTCATATTCTGCTGGTTAACGGTGCCAGTGGCTTCTGTGTATAAAATGAACTTTTGAGTAATTTCCGGGAAGATGTTATTAAGTTCAAAGTTATTTAATTCGAAATGATCACATGGAACAACATAGGACATTTTACGACCCCATCCGTGGACTCATGAATCTGATCACTTCCAGAATCTGCATGGAGTCCAGATGGGCCTAGAGCTGACTGGCGAGACTTATTAACGTTATTCCTACACTGCCCTCATAATTCGGTTTATATGACTTTAGTTAAGTAGCATCAGTATTGGTGATGTTTTCATTTTTACCCAATCCTACAGTTTTTTATACGTCATGAACACAATCATGGTTAATATCCATTTTCTTATATGGAGCTTTCCCACGTCAGTGATGACATGCTCAAATGCGTTTAAAAAATATCACACAGATCATAGGAAGTGGTACCGTACGCGGAGAGTTTGTGGCAGCAGCTAACTCAGAAATATTTCGAACTCTGACAGGTTTCCAGTACGCCCTGATAGGTAGCTCCCTCACTTTTGAGATTGTATCTTCATCCCCATGGGTCTCACGGGATCGCAACGAACGAGGCACGATAATTAAGAGAGCGGACAGTTCACCTCGACTTCGAATTTTTCATTATTGCTGTAGAATATCAGAACACAGGCCGTCTAGGAGAGAATTGTTAATGGGTTTGTATTGAGTTCTAAATGGAAGGTGAAGTTTTGAAGCGCATCGATTTGAATATCTAATGAGTTGAAATATTTTTTTATTGATTGAAACAGGTTCAATTTCCGAACGAATGGAACTTCATCATCAATTAGCACGAGGTCGAAAACAACTTTCTCATTTTCGATTCCTTTACGGAAGTCTAAGAAATTTATGCAGTCATGACAGTATGTGTGTGTATGTATATGTGTATGAAACGCCTGGCTTGCTAACACGATAACTCGACCCCACTTGGATGGATCCAGCTCATACTTGGTATTTGTGTTCCCCATGATGAGTCCGTACCGTTTTTAGGGCAGGTCAAAGGTCATCTGGGGTCAGTAGAGGTCTCGAATCTGGAGACCTTATTAACAGCATAAGTCCAGAATGCTTGTCCTACCAGGCTGAAATTTGGAATGCAGCTACGTTATGGGGAGTACGAAGACCCTTTTGTTTTCGGTGTAGATCGGGGGTCATTTCGGGAAGAAAGGAGAAATATTGTAGAAAATCGATATTTTTGCCAATTTCAGCTTGTTAACACGTTAACTCCACCCCACTTGGATGGATCCAGCTCATACTTATATGTGTGTTCCCATGATGAGAACATGGTCCCTATTGTTTCGGTGTCGGGTCAAAGGTCACTTGAGGGCACTGAGAGGTCACGACTCTGACAACCTTGTCAACAGCATAAGTCCAGAATGCTTGGTCCGACCAGGCTAAAATTTAGTATGCAACTCCGTTATGGGGAGTACAAGGAATCTATTGTTTTATGTGTAGACCAGGGGTCATAAGATCCCTATTGTTTTGGGGACAGGTCAAAGGTCATTAGAGGTCACAACTCTGAAAACCTTGTTATAACAGCATAAGTCCAGAATGCTTGGACCGATCAGGTTGGAATTTGGTATGCCACTTTGTTATGGGGGTACATGAACCCTATTGTTTTTGGTGTAGACCGAGGATCATTTGTTGGGAAAAAAATTATCGATCCCACTCAGATGGATTAGGCACATACTTGGCATGTGTGATCCCCATGATGAGTACATGATCCCTATCGTTTTGGGGTCAGGTCCAAGGTAACCTGAGGTCAACAGCGGTCAAAGTGAGGTGAAAATCTTGTTGATAGCATAAGTTATAATGCTTGACCTCTAGCAGGCGATCACATTAACACTATTGTGCTGTGTGTTTCCCATGGAATGAAATACATGATGCCTATTGTTGAGGCCATCAGAAGTCAATGCAATGAAGGGACCACTAAACCTCTTGGGTCTCTGGTATTATCTGATTACATAAACACAAGGGTTTGAAAAAACGTTATTTCAAGTTGCAGTAATTTTCCTGCGTGGACGAAACATAGGAGGGGCAACAGATGGTTAAAGTTACACCAGCCATTTGGTTGTCTTGTGAAAGACCAAAATCTCCTATTTAATGTTTTACCTAATTTCTGAATCGTAAAATAATTATTGACACGACTGTCGTTAACATCCACACATTCGAGTACGTGCACAGGGAGGGGCCTCTTCAGGGCTGTGTTTGAGTCGGGCTGTCGGGCTGCTCTCGACTGTTCGTGAACTGGTGAACCTGGTGAGAACGTGTCAATTCGTTAGGATAGTAGATGCGTTTATCGTCATATTCATCATATGAATACAAAACAATGATATTAAATTTGATTTGTCGTATACAGAACAGAATGAACGAATATATAAGATGAGCGAACAAAAACCTCTTTACAGTATTAAGATTTCACGATTCTTCAGTGTCGGATACGAATTACCAGTGCATGTTAATGATGCTTTAACATGCCTTATAACGCATAGCGTATAACGTTAGGTCTAAGTACCGCATGTTACACAATTACTCTTGACTTCACAAATCTAGTTTTTAGGTCATGTCATATTATTCTGTGAGTTTAGAAGACAATCCCAATGTTTATTTCACTCGTGTGTTCCGTGTTCGCTCTAATTGTTCTATCTCCCGATGCGGCGCGAGAATGTGCGAACAGGAATAGCTCTTGTGTAATCGACCCTTGCGATTGAGAAAAACTGAGAACGTCTCCATGCTTTTTTGGTATCTTTGTAAATTGTTCGGGAACCCATCAATATCTCTAGGAATCGCCTTGTCAAGAGAAGTTCATATTAGGGTGAACAGTGGATTCTTGTTAAATTCCTATTCGTTGCCAATCGTTCGTAGGCTACATGATAGTGACAGTGACTAAATGCGGTACCAGTCTTTCCACATGGGCACTAACGACATGCAATGGGATTGAATAAGCATAAGTAATATATGTTAAGATTTTTGAGAGGAATCTTACATGTCCGTGGGTGAATCATGATCGTAATATAATCAGTGCACACTGTGCACTGAACGAGCCTTGGAAACATGGTGGTCTATGTGAAATATGGAAATTACCCACCTGAGCACTTCACAAAGCACCAAAATCGTCATGCTTTCCCGCCCTTCATTATATCCCCGCAAATAGAGTTTCACAACGCTGGGGAATAGGCTACTCTCTCCTTGCAAACCTGACCTGAAACATCCGGTTATTCGATCAGGACCGAGTGTACCCCACATCCATCAAATTCAATTATGATAGTTTGGAAAATCGCGTAAATTATGCAAATTTTACATATAATTTCTCTGGAATTATCATAATGTTTGTCGGGAATCAATGTACCAAGTTTCATTCAATTTCAACAAAAGTTAGGAAAATCACATGAATCAGGCGAATTTATCTTCCGGTGTCCCCCCTTCAAAAGACCTTGATTTTCCGTCGAAAACATATAGTTCACATCCTTTTTTCTTTTTTTTAATCCCACCAACTGAAATATTCGCGTGAATCAGGCAGATTAGACTGCAGTCATTCCCATTCTCGAACCCATCCGATATCTTACCAGGACAGTAACATGTTTCCAGTTTCGGGTCCATCAAGCAAAGCGTTAGTTACTGAACCAACGAATGAAGTTTTCAGCGGCAGCGGAGACGACGGTGGAAATGACAGCGGAGACGGCGGCGGCGGAAGACACACCCAAACCATGATATTCCTGCCTTAACACTAATCGTGTCGTGGGGATATATTTACGATTGGTATGCTGCATTCTTGCTTTGCGCTCAGCATAACAGACTGGAACGAAGCGATGTGCAAGTTGCTGTATATATGTAAATAGTGAATACCCTCACAATCATCCATTCTAATAAAATACTGACACAGAACTTCAGAAGCATTGTCTTATCCCAGGATTCACAGCTGACGATACGTTATAACTTTCGATGTAATCAAAGAAATATTACCTCTGTAGTTGTTACGATCTAAGAGCTCTATCGAGTACTATTATTATTTGTAATAATATTCTTATTCTTGCCATCATGCCTTGTATAGAGTCGAGATTCGGCTGCCCAGTATGTTTCCCAGTAAGTTTCACCTAATCGACGCCAGTCTGTGAGGCCAGATGTGAGACTGCATAGTTCAAATGCGAACGAACTTGATCGCTCATTCTGTCATATAACAAGGCTGATTACGTTCAATTTCCTACTTCGGAAAATTGAATATAATCTGTTTCAACCATGAAATGCACATATTTAATGGGTTTGCGATTAACACGGGAGATATCGAAGGAATGCATTCCAAAGGAACAATGTGAGTTTGACCGTGAGGTTATAGTAGGTAAGCCTCTGAATATTCCGGACCTCAGCAATCAATAGTTATAAATATTTAATATTGCTATCATTACGTATGCCTTTTTCTTCAAATCACCCCAGTTCCTACTGGTATCTTCCTTTGGAAGTTACTGTCCTCATATCATCAACCCACACGGCAAACCCTTGGACCAGAGGATAGGCTTTTCTCGGTAAAATTATTGCTAACATTCCAAAGAAATACACAGAAAATTGTCGATGGGAGACTACCTTGAATATTGCACTGTGGGGTTTATACTATATTCACACAAATATTCACAAATTATATCACAAGATATATATTTATGATTAGGCCTACGAGCTACAGACCATTTAATTTGTGAAAAATAAATATGATTATATATACCTACCACCTCACGAGGGATACAATTTTCAGGACATGTGGCTGACATGGTAATAGGGCAGTCCGAGGAAAGTCCCGGGCTAATCGTAACACTTGACGCGTGAAACTTAATTCGGATGAACTTCGTAAGAGCAGACTGTAAAATCATTGTTTTTCAACCTAGGTTTCTGTACCCATTCAATTACAGTATAGTCCTAATCGGATATTTCTATTCACGAGCGGTATGTTTGCCAAGTTTGTCGTCGGCATAATTCACCTACGTTATGACTTATCAGATACCCACCACCCTGCGTACTGTGTTGAGCCCTTGATATATATTTGGCGGGAAATCCGATATCCTGACTATACTTTGTTGAACTTTTGATTTATATTAACGGGAAATGTATCCATCGCAGTTCAGGCTGTATGCCTTCTCGCTTCTACATTTTTCATTCTTCGAATAAGCGCAGCTGCTGATACATGATAAAACTGCGGAAATTAACAAAAACACATCTCAAATTGCCATATAAGCGGAAGAAACATTTGATAAACAGAACTAGAATATTTGAAGGCCAGCTGCATCATGACGTTTATTGGCAGATGTTGAAATGAGGAACAAAATATTTCTATCATTATTACACTGTTGTTCTCCAGTTATACAAGAGACGCTCAAGTAAATACGGGAAGGAGGGGGGAAATATATACAGACTAGACTCACTAGAATTCACTTTTATCATTATAACATTTCAAATAGACTATAACAGCCACTGTACGACCATGTCAACATTGGAATATGTTCTATTTTCTTTCGCTCTTTTCCCCTACTTCAGCAATTTCACACCCTCAGACCGTTGTTTTTCATTCGGTTGATGCCGGCTGTCGACAATGCAGATGCTCTGATATCTACTGAACCAAGTATAAATGTGCCCAATGATGAGGTCTGGGGGAACATGAGTGCATTAGTCCAAAGCACTCTTCGTTACGGAGGTAAATGTGCTTCAGAAGTTTGAGTCATGTAATTGTACAATATACTGCATGTAATGAATATTGGTATCATATACCAAAACAGATGGTAAATGCTCACTATTCTCCATTGAACCTTGCATATTAATTTTAAAGTGAACAGCAGTAACTTATGTTTTATATTGTGTTAGAAGGTGCCAGTAGCTTCTTTGCATCTCTTGTGACAAGTTATTCGATACAATCAGAGTAATCAAATACAGGAATTACATAAGGTAGTTTATGAGCAGCAACACGCGACAACTGCAGTGATCCGGGTAATGTTAGTATTTGCATATTGGATTCCCCTGATTCACTGGATTACGAGAGAACTTCCTATCACTTTACAATGTCAATTTGCTTAAAGCTGAGTAAACTGGGGCACTGACAAATTAACGACTAATCGACCACGGCCAAGATACCGCCGGAGAAACAGCCATGAGCAATATTCCGATAATTGATATACTAGTCTCAAGTCTGCTACTCACTGAGTGGGATGTGTGTGCATATCGCTGACTAACCTGCTAACAGTCACGGTGTTCATATTAAACAGCACTATCTTTGCTATACCTTTATCGGTCAACGACCAGTATTATACATGTATGGCAACATTATTCTGTGCACTTCCGGCTGTCCAGGAGACGATATGTTGCAAAATTTCACTAATATTTTTCCCACACTTAAGGACAATATCATCAGTCGAAGATTGGGGGAAATTACATAATTTCCAGTTTGAAAATACCCCTGTCTGAGTCTGATTACGTCTGTTCCCGAACGTTTTATTAGGTTCAGCCGGTGTGAGCATGCGCATCCATAACTGTGAACTGGCTTATCTATTATTTCATTCTATTGATCTTTCGGTCTGGAGCACTACTGACAGAGCATATTCACCCCTAATGTGGATTATCAAATCGAGCAGTTCTTTCTCTGGTCCTCAGTTATCTATCCATATCTTGCGTTGCCTTTAATATAGGTATTGATTCCAGGGGAGTTACAATCCCACAGGGGGGGAGGGGAAAATTCGTTTCGGGTTACCAAGGATAAATACGTCAAAATCAAAATGCCCTTGCGAGTCGCAAAAGACGACGGCATATATACACTCTTCAATTGTTATCGATTCAGCGTGGCATCCAGATAATTCGTCTGGCAAACAGCCGGATTTCCGCGAGTGCAAATTCGTTATCCCAACGGATCACATATTGCACTAACCTCAGTCATACAGGAGGCTATACAAATACACAAACAGTTTCAACACTCGACATGAGACACGATGAGCAGCAATAACATGGTTCTACTTTAGTGAGCTTTGTACATGACTGAGAGAAATGGGAGAGTAAAGAATGCCATCTCTGCATCTTTGTAAACTGTTCGTAAATCACACAATGTTCAGACTGAGGTGAATGATGGATTCTTGGTAAATTCCCATTCGTCACGATTCATTCGTATGGTACATGATAGTGTCAGTAACTTCAATGAATACCCGCCAGGCACATGGGTACTAACGACATGGGAATGGACAAACATAAATGATAAATGTTCACATAAATAATCTCAAATGTTCTACTGGGTGACTAATGATCGTTACATGATCAGTGAGGTCAACGACTCTTAGAAACTTGGTGGCATACAGGACTAAGTTCCTTTTTAAAAATTTACCACAGAGAGAGAGAGAGGTTAATAGCCTAGGAGCCAAGGCAATGGACAAAATACGGGTATATATAGGTATAATAGCCTAGGAGCCAAGGCAATGGACAGAATACAGGTATAGATAGGTGTGTATAGTTCCAGCTACAATGTTTCGCGCCCACGAAAACTGATATATGGCCGACTCAATTAAACAAAGAACATTAGATTCCCTATACACATCCATCGAGTTCAATTCTAACAGTTTTGAAAATCGCGTAAATTATGCAAATTTGACATCTGATCACTGTTAAATGACCTTCATGTGTGTCTGGAATATATGTAGACCCCACCTACCAAGTTTCATTCAATTCCGACAAAAAGTTGGTGAAATCAGAAGAATTATGTAGTGGGCGCCAAATGAGTGATGATGTGATGAGTGATTCAATTAAGCAAACTTGACAACTAATTACTTTCAGATGACCTTCATGTGTGTCGGGAATACATGTCATGAAAATCACATCAAATATGCAAATGTAGTGGGCGCCAACTGACCTTGACCATCGGAAATATATGTTGTCCACATTCTCCAAATTTCATTCAAATCAGGGAAATTAGAGTGAATTGATCCCATTTTCGAACCCATCGGAGATTTTACCAGGGCGGATACGTGTTCCCAGTTACGGGTCCATCGGGCAAAGCGTTAGTTATTGAGCTATCGCATAAAGTTTCCAGCAGCATCGGAGACGACGTTGGAAATGACAGCGGAGACGACGGTGGCGGCGAAGGACACGCTCGAAACCAAAACCTTCCTGGTCACTACTCGTTTCGCGGGGATATAATCACGGTCATTGTCCTAATAGTAGCTGTACGCGCAGCATATGTGGCTGAAACATGACACACATTCACAACATGCCGAC
>JAUOBX010322819.1:0-11039 GCA_032360705.1 Eupentacta quinquesemita
AGAAGACTCCTGCCGAGGACGTCTATGGTATAACATTTTTCAGACAAGCTTCCGCCGAGTGTCAACTTTCCTTGGGCAGAATGGGAGTGCCTCAACAAACTGAGGTCTCACCGGCCGCCGTAAGGTGAATCTTCAAGAGTGTGAATGTATGACCTCCAAATGCACGAGCTCTCTGATGAAGAAGCATTGCAGAGCTCATTTGAACAACCAGGATGTGTCTAATTTAAGCTAAAGCATAATATGATGATGTGGACACGAAGAAGTGGGTTCCCCAATGTGCGAATGCGGAATGCGGTGTAAATGTCAAAATCACTGTTTTGTGGAGAAGGATAAATTGGGGGACTGGAAAACACTCTAGGATGATGCACAAACACAGCCGATGTGTAATAGTTTGTGAATAAAGACGTCAGAATTGCTCTATGAGGATTACCCTACATAACTCATCTGCGGTATGTAGCTTTAATAGGCATGGTAAAGTTGCTACCTGTTTCACCTTATTGGAATGATAATCTCCACTCTGGAATCTGCCGGTTGACATCTCCGTTACCCTAATACATCTTTTCCGTCACTTCCCATGTTTGTATTCGCGTGGAAGCGACAAATATGTGTTTGTTGCACCCCGCATCCGCGCATATGGAATCGCACCTTAGGTAGGGAAATAACTTTCCCAGTGTATAAGCAGTAATTTCTACATACACAATGGCATTGCAACCAGCCCTTTGACCAGATATATAATTGACGATAGTATAAGAAAAGTTCACAAATGAAACAGGCCTATAAAATGTGTGTGGATTGTTAAAAATCATGTGTTGGATATTTGTGGAGGGTATTTTTTTGTATATAATCAATGAGGGAATATACTCATCCAGGTTTTTCATTCCTTGACAAAGTCAGGAAAATATATGTGGCCATAACAATGTCATGTGTGTGTGTGGTGTGTGTGACGCCTGTCTTGTTACCACAGTAACTCGACTCCAACCGGGTGAGCTAGTCAAACCCATACTTGGTATACAAATTCCTCATGATGAGTACATTATATCCCTTATGCTCCGGGGTCAGGTCAGACGGAATCTGAAGTTAAGACCTGAAAATCATGTTACCATGTTAGGTCCATGCAGAAGTCCATGCATAGTCAGATCCGGTTTGGATTCTGGTACATAGCTTTCTTGAGGGTGTACATGAACCCTATTATTGTTCATTGTTCAGTACGTATTATTAACCAAAAAATATTGAGCTAATTCCACGATGACAACACGTATAAGTTCCCCATAATAAATACCTGATCCCCATCGTTTGGAGGTATTGAATGCGTCATTTGATGTCGAAAGCAAGGCAAGACAGTCAAGGAATCACTACGCACTCTGGCTTTCTGGCCTATTACTTGCACTGAGGAAGAGTAATATAATCGATGCCATGGTTAAACTCAGTTTTAGTTTAACTCCCAAATTTATATCTATGGAGAATATAATGAACCCGGCATAACAAGGGGAAGTGCAATCGGTATGTTGCTGTCTCCCGTCGAATAGTCGTGGCTTGTCATTCCGTGTACCTAGGAAATAATTCACAGCTTTACTATTCATTCAGAGGTGCATGTATCATTTATCTCACTAAAAAACAAGCATGTAGAAGCTTTGTTTTCCGTATAGGCCTATAGCTTGATTTCATAGAGTGGTCGTGGTGTAGTGGTTACAGCATTCGCCTCCCATGCTGAAGGTGGGTGGTTCGAGTCTCGGCTAGGTCGTTTATCTGGAGCCCTCTTCCTGTCTACCCATCAGTAAGTGGAAACCTGGTGCTTTCACCGGGTAATGGAAGGCGGTGAGGAAAGGAGCCAGCCACCCTACCTCATATGCTGTTGACCTAGTTCTTGAAGCCTCTGTAACAGGTTCACACTCGACGCGATTCGATCGCATTGGATTACATTCCTTCTTCTTCATCTTATATAGAGTACATGACTGTTTGGCATCAGTTGAAATCGGGAACGCTTGCTCTGATCAAGGTAAAATAGTTTGGAGAGAAATATAACCCCATGGCCCATGCTAATAGTTTGGTTTGGGAGATCTTCCATAAAAATGTTACACGTGGATATGGAATAAACCTTCAACACTTCTTTTTCATGAAACGAACAATTATCATGTTAGATACCTACACTCTATTTTGGGTTTGGGGGGATTACATGTAGGTCATAGGTCATTTCAGGTCCAAAAGGGCATTTCACACATACAGCATTCTTTCCATCCACATCAACAGTAAGTTATCACGTTACGATGTCATATCCAAAGTTCAGTATGATTTCAAGGTATCTCAAGTCGCAGATATAGCCAGTCACCAGTGTAGAGGTCTAGTTATTGTGAGCAGACGATCGAGTTGAATTTCTCTCGAGTTTTCGAATCTGGGCTGTGATAGAGTGCGGTTCACTGGGAACCCGCAAGTCGAGCCTTTTCAGCTTAACTACCTCCATTCTGGGTTACGAGACTGAGATGAAATAAGGCAGTCTTCTGCCGTTCATCAGAGGACCTTGTAGTGGCTGTCAACATCGTTCGCCACTTGATGTCCAGCGATGTAGAAATGAACCTGAATTGATTCTTACATTACGCCGCAGTAAACCTACCTTTTCACATTCCTTGCACTTGGTCCCACAATTCTCTATCACAGTAGCAAAATGCAGGGGGCCTATAAATAGTTGCCTCGCACAGGAACACACATTCAGAATTCAATGAGGGGATCGAAGAGTACCCCTAGGCTAATGTTTGGCGTCTGACAGCTCCGACTTAGACATACACACCTCCGCCCCGTATTCGTTGTTCAATTCGAAAATGAGAGACTGATCGTTTTTGTCGCTCCCGGCGTTTGTGCAAATGCACTATTTGAAGAGTTTTCCGTTGATCCCAGCTTCAAGTGTGCGCAGATTCGTCCCCAGCTTGAGTACCACGATGATAACGTTTCAGTAGGCCAGACTAGCTCGATACAGTGCCTTCAAATGGCCTTCAACTGATTCGACACTTGATGATGTCGATGTAGAAATAAAACTTTTTGATTAATTCTTAAATTACTCCGCAACAAAGCTGGTGAAGCGTTTCACCTTCATCGAGTTGTGTCCCACAAATCACCATCGCATAGCAAAGTGCAGGAGACAATTGAATAGAGTTACCTTGCTCGAAAACACACATTCGGAATTCAATTAAGGATATTGGAGTGTACCCTTAGGCCAATGTTGGAGTCCGACAGCTCGAGTGACATAGACTGATGAACGATACCTGGAAGCCATTCTGCGCCCTCCGCCCGTATTTGTTGTTCAACTTGAAAATTAGAGATTGATCGTTCCTTCGCTCCCGGCCCCTGTGCAAATGTACTATGCTGGGATTGTGCGGGGAATGATATGTGGGGCCAGTAATTGCAAACGTCTGCTCCTGGCTGGATTGCCTCGATTAAAGTTGGGAGTATTGACGTTGTCTGTCGAGAAATCGACATCTTGTACGACCTGATCTCGAGGCCCGCTCGCGACACATGAAATGGCGTATTTAAATGTGATCGTTTTAGGGGTGATCGTGTACTAGAGTTGCGTCGATGTTCACTCGACAGACATTGAGTTTCGACTCTTATCTGAAAATAATGGGAATGAGACAATTTAGAGAGTAATTTCCAGCTAATTCGTTTACTTCACTGAGTAGTCCTATATAGCTGTTTGATGATATGTGTGTACCATTTCCCTGGGTGTGAAAATCAGTGTGTCCGTTTGTGTGTGTGTAGGCTTATGAAAGTATAATCAATAGGTTTATCAACCACCACTGGAATGAAGTGTAATTCCTAAAGATACTTCCAATGCTGCTGTAACAGTGGATAGTGTCCCCCTGTCCGGCGGACAATATCCACTAGCTCAGCCAGTGGATATCGTCCGGGGAGACACTATCCACTAGGGGATACTGTCCCCCGGACACTATCCACTGGGCGGGCCAGTGGATAGTGTCCCCCCGGACAGTATCCACTGGCCTAGTCAGTGGATACTGTCCCCCGGACCAATCCCACTATGATGAAGTCAAGCGGACATTGTAAACATCCAGGGGATACTGTCCGCTCTGCGGTGTCCGCTATATACGTTGTGCATGCATATTTGCTGGTACGTACCAGATTCGTAGACTGTGTAGGCTGAGCTGAGACTGAGATATCCAGACGTTTGAAGTATTCATATCTATGGTTAGTCTAGTACTGAAGATTACCATGGGCCTAGTGACATACTCTCAAGATTGAACTATTCACTGATTTCGATGCATCCGATTCCTCTTCGCGCTACGAAGAATACACGTTTATGTAGTAGTTGTAAGCCTTTTCTTCAGTTGACGAGAAATTATTAACGGAAAGTGAATATTTAGACACGAATAATGAACGTTTATCATTTGACAAGCGCAGTCAGTTAGGCTAGGCTGGTCAGGATACACACAGTAACAGTTAGGCCTAGGCCCTAGGTCAATGTTAGGCTATCTAAGGCTAACGTTAGAAACCAGTGACGATACCTAACAGTAACAGTAACATGGGCTATGCTAGTCCTCGCACCATTCCTCAATCAATGCACGGTACGCTTCACGGCTAAAGTGAATAATAGGTGGCTGAAGCTAGCACAGTGTGTCACCAGGGAAGATCCGCCACCTATTATTCACTTGAGCAAGTTGAGCCTATTCCACTGCCACAATTATATCATTGTTATGTTAACTAGCTAGGCACAGTGTCGAATCATCAAGCCAGCTCAATGAGATATTTGCTTGTTTTCCCCCAGCGTTCGGGCTCAAATGTATAATAGGTGGCGGATTTCTGTCCCGAACCCCTGACCCTAACCCCAACCTACCCCTGACCCTAACCCCAACCCTAAACCTGAGAAAAAATATTCCCTGAGTGGATTTGGGGAATGGAAGAAGAATGAATATATTTTAATCGTTGGCTGAAGCTTGCACAGTGTGTCAGCAGGAAGGATCCGCCACCTATTATTCACTTTAGCCCCGTCGGCTGTACAATAGGTGGCGGATCTCTGTCCCTGACTCTAACTTACCCCTGACCCTAACTCCCAACCCTAAACTTGAGGAAAAGTCCAACAAGGTAAATATATTAATTCTTTTTCCATTCGCCAATTCCACTCGGGGAATATTTTATCCCAGATTTAGGGTTGAGGTTAGGGGGGTTAGGGACAGAAATCCGCCACCCATTTTACATTTGAGATTACAAGAACACTAAATTGTTCTCAACTAATGGGCTAATTGTGTGAGCATTTTTTTTTATACATGTGTAATTTTGCTACAAGTTGCAGCAGGGTTGCAGGCTTTTAGGCAGCAGTCACACTAGGCTTGGGCTAATTACATGAGACCAGTCACAAGTCCTCGATCACTAATAACAAATGTGTGCCAGGCCCCATGATTTCCAAACCTGCTTTAAACTGCCTTTGGTTCATAGACAGTTTTTAGCTCACCCTAGCCATATGGCTAGGTGAGCTATTGTGATCATTTACCTGGATTTACCTAGATGGCCATCCTCTCCTCCGATGTCGGTTGACCCTCACGAGATAGAGAGAATGGCTGATTGGGATAGAAGGTCTATTGACCCTTGAGGATCCCACAATGTTCCAAATTTGTTTTGAATATGTTGAGCGTTGGAGCTGACACTGCACTCTCTGGGAGTTCATTCCAATCCTTCCATATTCTCATGAAATAGGAGTTCCGCCTTGACTCTAATCGCACTTTAGATGGTCTAATCCTCTTTGAATTCCCTCTAGTTTTGCTGTCACCTATCACTTCTACAAAATCTTCATAACTGATCTTCAATTTTCCTGTTGACATGTTATAGAATGTGATGAGGTCCTGTCTGGCGTGGCGCTGTTGTATTGTCATCAGTCTTAAATCGTCAAGTCTTTCCTCATAGGATTTCCCCCTCATTCCTGCAATTATTCTTGTCATCCTTCTCTGTACTCCCTCCAATAACATAATATCCTTCTTCAAGTATGGTTTCCATACTGGAATACAGTAGTCCAAGTGTGGTCTCATCAACACTGCAAAATCAGGTGTTCAATAATTGAACACATATTGGAACGCGTAAATGTAAAGGTTATAGAACGCGAAATAGTGTTCTCCCTGGGAACGCGTTAACGTGTTCTGACTCAGAACACTTTTACGCGTAATTTTGCATGTAAAGATATTATAATTGTTTACTTGTATATATTTTTAACGTCTTCCTATTTATGAATTGTATTCTTTACGATTTATACTGGAATAAACAAACTCAAACTCAAACTCAAAGGTTATAGAACGCCATTTAGTGTTCTGACTGAAATGTGAACGATAGGCGTTCATATTCTGAACACATAGCGTTCATAAATAGAACACCTGGCGTTCAGCTTCCGGCAACTAGGCGTTCAGCTTCCGAAAACTATGCGTTCAGGTTCTGAACACTATGCGTTCATGTTCTGAACACGATGTGTTCTGGTTCGGAACACTATGCGTCCTGGTTCTGACCGCTAGGCGTCCTGGTTCTGAACGCTATGCGTTCTGGTTCTGAACGCTAGGCGTTTTGGTTCCTGAACGCTAGGCGTTCTGCTTCTGAATGCTACGGGTTCATATACTGAACGCTTAGCGTTCAAATTCCTTATTTGAACACTAATAGGCTTTCTATATCCTTTACATGTCAGTTACGCGTAAGAGTGTTCAGAATCTGAACATGTCGACGCGTTCAGGATTACACCCAGGGGAACACTATATCGCGTTCTGTATCCTTTACATTTACGCGTTCAAATCAGGAATGAAATAATAGGTGTGACCAAAATAATGGTGAAGAAGGTGCATTGTATTTTCCCATTGTGCCATTTACTGTAGAATGCGAATGCCCAGGGCACTCTACTAGTAGGCTATAAGTAGGTCCATAACCTTGGGCTATGCTGACCTACGAGCCCACAGTATTTGCAGTATGATAGCCTAGGCCTACGTAGCCTAGCCAAACTCGGACCTAGGCTAGGCTATCCCGATTCATTATTATATCCCGTCAGAAGTTATCTTCTTTCTCACCATTCACTGCCTGATCTCAGAGCAATGTTATCAGAAATATTTGTGGATTGTCCCGACGAAGAAAAGGATAACCCAATAATTATAATTTCGTTAGTTTCGCGCGGGTAATTGAACGCCTAGCGCTCAGAATCAGAACGCCTGGCGTCTGGGTCTGAACGTTATGCGTTCTGATTATGAACGTTATGTGTTCAGAATCTGAACATCTAGCGTTCATACTTCAAATGGATTGGGGGTTACTTGAACGCCGGCGTCAAAAAAGCGTCCGCTCAGCCAATGCCGAAGAAACCGACCATCCTGACGCTAGTGTTATACGAAGGAGGATGAATTCAGAACGCTAGCGTTAATAATTTGAACACACGTAGACCGATAAAATCGCCAGACTGGACGCTACATGTTCTCTGATAGAACACTACATGTTCTGAAGTACCCAGTAGAACACATTTTAGACGCCTGACGCGTCCGAGATGACGGGTCAGACGTCCGAAATTTTTGCAGTGAATGACATAACTTTGCGATCAAAATTAGTGAAATTCCGCTTGATTATTCCCATGACTTTATTGGGTTTTTTCACTGCTTCGGCACACTGTCTGGAAAACTTCATTGAGCTGCTGACATATATTCCCAGGTATGTTGGGCATTGGTGGGTGTGTGGGGGTATCAGTGCTCTGATCTTTGCACTATCGTTGTACCACGGGAATGTAGTGTCCCAGTATTCCTATCGACTACACTCTAAAACAAGTGTTTAGATCCTAAACACTTTTCCAAACACCTTTTCGAACCACGGTTCTAAACACGTTTAAAGTGTAAACAAAGATTAAACAATTATGTGTTTATAGTTTAAACACTTATGTGTTTAGAGAAGTGTTTAGAAAACGTGTTTAGGATCTAAACACTTTTTCATATCCTCAGACCTTCTTATGATGAAATATGGGCTGGTGGAGACGGTTCACTGACGGAGGAGCATTGGGCGTGATCAATGAATCCTGATCATAAAAGGCTATCAACACACTCAAAATGAGTAGAGGTGGGCAAGGAGCTATATACCAAGTGCTTGATACCAATTTGAATGTATGAAGGGAACACACAAACAGCGAGTGGAGCTTATCATCCCACAAGATAGTGGGAAAATTGTTCAAAGCCAATGGAGACACAATTTTCACCCCAACCTAATTCATCTTAGTTTTGGGAAATGTGTTCATTCTTTGTCACGTCCAATGCTCCTGTCAATGGATGACCAGTGTACCCACCAACAGCTTAGCTTGGCTTCGTGCTCCCCATTCATTGATGAGCAGCAAAAATACACAGAGAAGTTGTCATTTCTTGTTCCATGTTTATTCAATATTCGAGTACTAGAGAATTTATCCTTGAACGTGTACTGAAAATGATCATGCAGAGTGAAATATATCATACATTGTCTAGAAAGTGTCCAAAAGGAAATTTCCTGGATGTACAGATGACAAATGTCTCTTGAGGTACTCTCAACACTGCAGACATCCGGTTACATATATATTGAAAGGTAATGTATATAGTAAGCCTAATTTGAAGGGAAAACAGTGGATCGTCCCTGGCCGCATCATATTCTGCTGCCTCACCAATATTCTCTAATTTGAAGTACATCATCACATAATAAACAAAGATTGGTACAGCTCCGTATTGTATTCCATGCTCATATATCTGTCATATTGGTATTATATAATATAGTTATACTATATGTTTGGTCGATTTTACTCAGCCACTCCATCCTTCCATACTCGATTTGAGGCATCCTCAAACCAACCTTCCACGTCTTCTCCTCCACCTGCCTCTTCCATGTCCTCGCTTTCTCGCTCCATTTATCCTGAACTCTAGGGCTCTCCCCAGGGCATGATCACCATCACTACTTACACATGGCCATACAATCTCACTCCATTTGCCTTTGCTAACTGCTCAACAGACTCCTCCAGACCCAGCATCACTCTCAAATCCTCAGCTCTCTTTTCGTCCATGAGATTAATGCTGCACATCGCTCTCACCATCACTCTCTCTCTGCCCATCTCAAAATTGCCATCTCCCTTTCTCTCAAGCACCAGGTCTCACTCCCATACAGCATTGCAGGTCTCATACATAAACTTTACGATAAACCTTCCCTTTTAACTTCAATTGGAACCTTCTCATGCGCAGCAGCTCCTTG
Organism: Eupentacta quinquesemita; assembly: GCA_032360705.1. Lineage (NCBI taxonomy): Eukaryota > Metazoa > Echinodermata > Holothuroidea > Dendrochirotida > Sclerodactylidae > Eupentacta > Eupentacta quinquesemita. Next base: position 9,208 of record JAUOBX010322819.1, read on the forward strand.
AACTTCACCCATCCAAACCTCGCTCTAGCTGACACCGCAGCCTCACACCCGCCATTTGCGATCACCTTGTACCCTAAATAACAAGACTCTTTGACCGTTTCCACCTCCCCACATAGCTCCTCTGCTGGCTCCACCACCTCTTAAATTTGGTTTTGGCACCTTCCACAGACAAAATCTCTTGCCAGCGCTTCAGTCACCCTCTCTACATTCGCACATCTACCATGAATCCACTTCCCACAACTTTTATACAACACCGAATTTCTCATAACTCTCTTCCCACATACACCACATGTGTCGTCATTACTCACTGAAATTCTTCTGTTATCGCAATGCACTAGACAGGCACAAATTCAGTTTGTTAGTAGATGCGCTTGATTGGCACATCCATTTACTACTTATATACAGTCTTTTATTTCTACAGGATAATGCATGCTCAGTTGACTTTTCACATTTCATGAAAATCATTAAGTATGAATCAACATTCAGCCACCAATGTTCATAGAAATGATCTTCAGAGTTTACATTACAAATATCACTGTTCCATTGGAGGCATGTCCACAATGCACTTGCAGCTGAATCAAATCAGCCACCAACATTTTAGAGAAATCATCATCTATGAAACAGTGTGTGATTTTAGGGAATTCCCTGTTGAAGTCCGAAGGACAACCAGTTGGCAGCTATATTGTAAACATTCGTAGTCCTATCAAGAAACAGGGAGTCCCTCACCAGAAAGAGAACAAATTTAACAGGGAGCAAAAAACAGCTTTGATATACCATCCCAGCTCAGTAAGAGAGCTACGATCCAAATAACATACAATGAATGTGATATAACTTATGACAGAATTCAGTTTGAATTGCACTGTGCGCCACAAATGATGCATTGTACCAGCCAGGTGTCTGAATTCCCTCGTCTCAAAAAGGGGTTATTGATTCCAGGTGTAATCAGTAGTGGAAATAGTTCTAAGCTTGTCATCAAACTTCACAAGCGTATAAACTCTGGTACACGAATGAGATATTTGGGATTGAACTTCCAGAGGCATTATTTATTGTATTTGTCACACATATTCCTAAAGTCTAACCCCCATAGAGTTGCCCATATAAGTTCCGCTTCTTTCTCAATGCCAAAAACTTGTTCCAACCCAATGACGGGAAAGCGTAGAGTTGTGCACTATATAGTGCGGGTTTGACAAATCCCTAATGATCAAGGGTTATATCTGTGAAGCCCTTTGAGCATGTCATCGACATAAAAAAGCGCTATATAGGAACGGGATATTATTATTATATAATCAAGTTCATTCCACCCAATCGTTTCGAATATAAATGCATGGGTTTTGTGAAATTCCATAAATTGCAGGAGTAGGGCGGAGAACACACCCTTCATCAATATCGAGAATTCATAACGGGATGAATCAACATCTGATAGCTGATACTGAGCATATATTAGCGCCTAATTAGGCCTACTCTCGTTGCATAGACACAAATCTGCCACATTGACATTGGCACGAAGCAGGCGATCATATCTGTATGGGAGTTTATCCTGTACCTAGCAATGATAAATACTGCATCTCATTTATGTCATATAAGATATTATTTCATCGAATGAATGACAAAAGTGTTGCTCAGTACTGCTCTAAATTCCTGCTGTGCACAAATGCAGGGCATGATTGCATACTGGGCTTGAAAACCCCTCTTATAAAGGAAGTAGTATGAGTGAACAATAGTTTGTAGAAATATTTTATTACAAGTTGAAAATACTGCTGGGCGGGGGGGGGGGGGGGGGGGGGGGGGGGGGGGGGGGGGGGGGGGGGGGGGGGGGGGGGGGGGGGGGGGGG
>JAUOBX010322930.1:0-11039 GCA_032360705.1 Eupentacta quinquesemita
CCCCCCCCCCCCCCTTGGTGACGCCACTGTCTATAAAGCTTAGTACCGTCAGCAAACATAATGACGGATGAGCTGAGGGTGTCAGGTATAGGTCGTTCATATAAATCACAAATAGTAGATGCTCGAGCACTCCCCTGAGGAATGCCACAAGTAACTGGACCTTCCTCAAATGAACCTGAACTGCCTGTTACTAATGAGCTTGTTACTTGAAAAGTAACTAATCCATATATTCGTCCCATGGTTTCAACTCAAAATATGTTCGGGTCGGCTCGCACTAAAGTGCATTTTCCTTAACCTTGGACGCCTTCATCATGTTCACAGCCTTTGTATACGTATACACCTGGCACTTTTGATGGAGTTGGGAAATAAGAAAAAATTGATGAATCGGAAGAAGCCGTCATCATGCATATTATACAGGCAATAGCCTAGAAAAAGTTTAGGCAGTCGACAAGTTATATTTCATAGTCTTGCTGCCCCTTTCATTTTCTGATTTTTCCAGGGGGCGGCATTTCATATTATGTCTCCTCCTGTTTCTTCCGGATCGCGGCCCATACCGGTATATATATAGGGATAGGGGTATATCCCGCGGTCAAAGTCCCTTACGGAACACAACGTTTTTCCTGACGACTAGGGGGACACGATGTGGTGACACACGGTGTGTCGGACTTGGATGACACGGGTTGCGTACGTTATAGTACTAGTTTGATCATAAGGTCACCAATGTTCAGGAGTAATCTGTTTTGAAGCGCCTTCACTGACTGGACAGGGCGCTATGGAAAGGCGGTACATTATTATAATATAATTATTGGCGTATACACAGCAGAAGGTAGAATATCTTTCGTCTCTCTACTTTGCCGTCTCCTACACAATCGTTCTGGCCATTTCTACCATAGATTTGTCGGAATATTCATGACTGAAAATCTGCCTACTGACTTCGCACCAAATGCCTGCGTCGCTTCGGCTTCCGCCAGGACGGCATGTGTATAGATGACCTCCTCTCCGACCGAAGCAAACAGCGCTCGTAACTCAGTGATATCACGCGTGAAACATCGAAAGTGGAGTAAGAATCGTAAGACGAGAAGGATATTTCGATGAGACCGCCAGAGAACCCCTCGATCCGCAATATGTCATGACTAGATGTGTATAATAACGGCACGTTGGACGGTTGGACTTCCTCTCCCAAGTAACTTGACATGTTCATACCAACTTTTGCGTTCACCTCCTTCGTTGACATTACCGTTGCCTCGCTCTCCTCAACACTTATTCCTCTCACTCGCGCGGTCCGCAATTTCCATGTGATGCCCCCCACCTGTCCACATGTCCCCCCTGCCCCTGCACGGCACTGTCACAACTGGAAGGCATAACCATTAGTGTGTCACACTCACAACTGTCCCAATTGATTGGATGGGCTATTTTAATTTTCATTCATACAAAGTGTGGTCGATTCAATTATTCTCCATTTTCAGAATGGCAACGAATACTCGTTAACGAGAACCGACTGACGCCGTCTCTTAAGTCGAAAAAGTCTGGACTTTCCGTCACTCCTCGCGGACGACCCGCTGTCTTTCCCTTCAATATTCTGTCGGTCCATACAAAGTTTGGAATCCCTTCCAATGCATTCCTCACATGAGAAGGTCAGTGGCTTCTACCCAAATGTTGCTCAAAGAGCTGACGCGGAGTCGACAAGGCTGCCTACAGGCGTTTCTCACTTTTTCTAGCACCTCTCGCATTCAGCCATACTTATCAAGGCCGGACCTTGAGCGATCTGGGGCGTTATATCTCGTCGATCCCGGGACGCGCTTGCCTATTTTTTAGTCTGTTTCACTAGACCCCAAGAAGTCGTCGCCAGCGCAAGTAGCGTACGGCTTCCAATCCAAGTACTTCAAGACTAACATGAGAACAATACAAGGATGCCGTATGACAAATCTCACGAAATTGTGAGGAATTGAGCGAACAAGCGCAGTTTCATTTTACCGAAGGTCACTTCTGATCAGAAATGCTCACTTGTTAGGCAATTCTTCCCAAGTGTTTCATTGGCAGCGCATAACAGTTCTGTTCTGTTCTGTTTCGCGGCAGCCTAATCACAGGTTATATTGCTACGCCTTCATAAATATATTTTATACTTTTCAATATATACATATGTAAATTTGCCACCTGTCAAATGTAATTCAGTAAGTCACCTGGACTGACAGAGAAGGCATTACCGTGATCCAGTGAATACGGTCTGAATGTTGGACAGACATAAATGATGTCCTGCTTTATACAGCGCCCCTTCAAACAGAGGTTTGTCAGATGGCGCTCAACAATCGAGATGGGGGGATCAAAGGCCGAAGGCTTCTCTGAACAATATAGACTTAGTATTCTGCTGGAACTTGTGGAGGTTATGCATGACATGGACAGCAACAGCCTGGGAGAGCATTCCACGGACAGGGAGCAGCAACACTTAAAGTAGGATACATTTGTTATATATATATTTATAGTAATGCTCTACTCATCTTGCTACCGCCTTGTAACTGTAAATGTTAGGAAAATAATGTTCTGGAAACTAGGCAGCAGACTATGCGAAGGTATAAATCACTGACGCAAATGGGTAAATGGATTTATTTCTAGTTTTGTATCAGTGGCGTCTGGCGATTTGGTTATATACCATGCATACCTGGGTTGTGTGTCAAATAAGAAATTGATAAATATCACAATTGCGACCCAATACTTCGTGTAGTTTTTGTTACTCGTAGCCTACATATCAATTTGGCTATACTTTAGTTCACTTCATGTTATTTTTGGACGTTTCGTTTCCCCTCGCGCACGGTACCGACTAACCGACAGTCTTTCTCTTTCCGAAACAACGACACGTGGCAGGGCGATTCATATTTTCCCCGAGATGTGAAACCACCCTCATACACACGAACACGTACGTTGGAACACAAAAAATGAAGACAAATGGTAGCACGGTTGTCTGAACGTAAAACCCATCTTATCGGTAACCACTCCCCAGTTGCACATGGGTTGAATACGTGAGCAATCAACTTGTGCAGAGCTTCTTATATACAATTACTGCGGTAAAGCTAAATTTCCCAAAGGAAAAAAAATCGCAATCATTTGATCCAACGAACAATTTCGGATTCCTCGGTTTGCGAAACTTTGCGTGTTTTTATTTATCCAGTGTACAATCATATAAAATCGAAAAATGGAGTTAAACTATATACTCCACTAAGACAAAACAATCGGGAAATGTTAAAGACTAGCATATCAAACAGTTTCTTATCCCTTTTATAACATATTGGGAGAACAGTGAACATCAATTGTGAACTAACCCTAGAATTGTCACTCCTTCCTCACCACCATCTAAATCACCTGACATGGAAATTAGTCACTTCAAAGAAAACGTGTGGCGTGTGAACGTTGCCTATAGAAATCCTTATCTTACCTCAAGCATGAGTACCTGCGATTCCCTTCCGTGAATGAAGCGCGTATAGCATGTGCAGGTAGGCCATATAACTAGAATGAGAGTATTTAACTTCCCCCTCGTGGATGCTGCGATTAGTATATTTGCCACTGATCAAGCGGGCTGGCTTTTTCAGGATTTACTGCCTTCAAAGTGTTCACGTTGACACTGGATAACAGATAATAAACCTATTTCATCGGAATAAATCATCGAATGAATACCATTTGCCTCATGCATAGATATAGCTAGGAACAGTCGATATATAAACTCTGGAGCAACTAGTGTTAAATCGAATAGTAACGTTTCATTCAACGTTTTCGAAAATTTAACCCGCTGTTTCATTGAGCGTTAGAATATTTGTGATTTTATCACGTAATTTCAATACGCAGTTTTATTGTGGAAACTATGCTATGAGACGGAACGGACATTGCATTCAACGGAATTCATCATGGATTGTAAAAAGGAGGAAGAACTTCTATTCGATCAGCTCCATGCGAAATTGAAATTGTTTTGTGTCTCATTCACTGGAGTTGGTTTCGCACTATTAGCTACTGTTCTTGTCTCTGCCGAGGATGTCATTCTCTATGAAGTTAGCAAAAGCTTTCCACCTACTTTCATTTTCATGTGTAACGCAACAATATCCGGCGTCCTCTGTGTCATTGCCGCTCTCGTAGTGAGACCACAGTGGCGTCCAGAGTGCAGAAGGCAGGTTCTTTTGACTCTGACCTACGGTGCCTTCGCTTGTACTGCCCAGGTGACAGCTAACGCCGCTATCTTCATCATAGGTCCAGGTAACGCCGTAGCTCTTATCTTCACGATGCCTGTCTTCTCTGTGTTCCTGAGCCTCTTGGTACTCGATGCACGTTTCCGAGTCTGTGATATCGTATTCGCAGTCTGTTCCAGTGGAGGTGTAGCTCTCGTGTCACTCTCGCTCGGGGAAGATGGTGGTAATGTCATTCAGTCAGACCTACAGAGATTCCTCCCGCCCTTCACTGGCGTTTTGCTCGCGATAACTGCTGCCATAGCCTCAGCTTCAACTCTCATCGTGGCCAAGATATTGACCAGCCGGTACGATAATGTGCATCCACTCATTATGGTTATATCTCAATCTGTACAATTCCTGGTGGTATCATGTTTCCTGTGCATCGTGTTCAATCAATGGACCATGCCTGACACCGTCGGATCTGCGCTGCTACTAGCGGGAACTGGTCTCACGACGTTTGGAGGAGTCGCGGTTGCTATCATGGCTGTCAGTCGGCAAGACCCTACCACCGTGTCGTTAATATTGGCTTTAGAGGTCCCGCTGACTTTCTTGGCACAGATTCTGCTATTCGAATTCAAGTTTAGTTGGCTCGCCATGACAGGGATTGTCCTCGTTGCGACTTCTGCTGTAGGAATTCCTCTCAGCGAGAGACAACAGGATGATGACAAACATGAGGAAACTCACGGAGCGATCGATCATCCGGGAATGGTTGCTGAAGAGAGACAATCAATTTTAGAACAATGTGACGATTAACAGGGCATCCAAGACAGGTCCTCCACAGCATGGTGGTATATTTAGGATTGAAAACAACAAATTGAACAGTTATATCTATAGTAACCACAAGTGGCTATTCATTATTTTCAGGCATTTCTTCACCAACACGTTCTGTTTGGTTGTACCTGATAGAATTTCGAGAAACTTTTCAGGAATTATATCAACAGGCCCTGGTAGAAATAATTGACAGCTTCAATCAAGACTCGTGTCTCTCTGATGACTTTGACCGTCATAGAACGGAGCTGAAGGGGTCAAACTTCGTAAGGCTACTGGCTATACACCTACAGGAGAGGACTGATATTGAAGAATGCGCAGCCAGACAGCTTCATTTGGAACTGTGGAAGGATAGGAAGGGCGTGCTCTGTACCTATCCAGGAATGTATTGTATAGAAATACATAATAGCAAGGGACACGTATGAGTGCCAAACACACACCACTAGTGTTACTCATTAGTCATTACTTACCAGGTATGAAGCCTCTGCACCTCTTCATTCACTAGTAATCCTGTTTACAAGGATTTGGGACTTCGACTTATTTTTCCACCATATGACCTTGGACCGAGTCCCCAAACAGTGGGGATCATATAACCTATATACCAAGTACGAAGTCGCTACGCCTTTTCGTTCACTATATAGTTATCGAATTCACAATTTTTTTATATTTTTCCATCTGTTGACCCCATGTGACTTTGGACTAAACCCCTAAAACAATAGGGACCATGTACTCTATATATTCAACCTACATACCAAATATGAAGTCCTTGCACTTTTTCGTTCACCAGTTATCTTGTTTATAAGGTTTCCGACTTTGACCTCTCTTGACCCTAGATGACCAGGACCTAGCACTGCCGAAAACAATAGGGGGTTCCCATCCCTGACTGCAGCCAGCATACCTAATATGAACATATTTGATGATTCCGTTCTGTAGATATCGTGTTCATGCCTTTGGATTTTTCACCTCTTCTGACCTTGTATGACATTTGGCTTGCGCCAAAAACAATTGGATTCTTCCTCTCCCTAATTGCAACCAACATGCCAAATATGAAAATGCTTGGTGCTTCCGTTCTCCAGTTATCGTGTTCACAACGAGGTGTCACATACACACATACACACGCACACACACACACACACACACACACATAAGCACATCTGCGTCATCAAAAATTTTGTCGCCTTCGGCAAGGAATAAATCGGTGCTTCATATTGTTTCCATATCGTTTTATTGGGTAAAATAGTTTCAATTCATTACACTGCCCAAAATGTCGCATAGTTGATACTTTAATGATGCGTCAATTCACCGGCATCCTAACCTAAAACATGGCTTTACGAAATAGGCCCAAAGACTCGCGAGTTTGCTTCACCATTGTACAGATAATCGTCTTTCATTCGAGACGCGCGCGTTAACATTCAACGCGCGCCCTTATCGCACATGGTGCTCGTTTGTAATATTTCCATCCGATTTGTGGAAAAATTCTATTTTGTCCATCGGTTTCAGTCTGTTAAATTCCGCATACAGTTTCTTGCATTTAGGCTATATACTGATATATGCTACATCATGTACATTACTTGTTGAATCCAAGTTACCGGTACTGGACACTACAGTACGCTACCTACCGGTATATTCAACAGACAAAGCCCCGCTCTGGATCGGCAACAGTTGAGTGCTCAACCGTGTCAGATACGGAATACAGACGATGCTGGATGCTACATATTGGCCTATACCGATTTATGAGCCAAACTATCGTCAATTTTCCAACATCACAACGACCGACAAATGAAGATGGCGAATCCCGAGGTAAATTATGCATGGCGCCCCTTATTAATTGTTCTTCAAAGTAATATTCGTCTAAACTTCACCTTCAATCAAGTAGAGAAGTTTGTAGGCCAATTTATTGACTGCAATAGGCCTACTGACGGCCGACTGAGTACAATACAGCTAGACGAAATCTAATCTGATACAGCCTACCGCAATATAGGTTTAGACCTTCAGTTTGCTCTCACTCTTTAGGTGAAAACAATTAGAAGACCCTGTCAGTATACCACAATTCGTTGATCGCTATCTTTATCACATACATTCATATGAAATTTCGAGAATTTCGTTTTTGCATATTCACTAGTGAGGTGCGAATTGGCAACATTAACTGTGAGTCCTTTAGGCATAATAACGCTGAAACTCTTCGTCTGAATAATCGGAAACTTAGTACACAGTTATATCCGCCCTACAGAAATCTCTGATGGATGCAGAAGTGGACGTTGCTGCACGACTGTTGCCCTCTATCTGTCTATTTCGCAGTTAAATTTATATCATACCGACACACTCCGTCACAATTCAAAACAACTTGGTGGATGTAAACTACCCTTGGTATAGATTTTCCCAGCAGTATGATACCTCTAAGAGCGGGGATATTAGGCACCCAGTCTAGAATCCGTCCGAGGTCATTAATTAGGTATATACGATCAACAACTGAAACGCTCGTAATCACAGGTAAACTTGAACTCTGCTGACCCAGAGACAGTGCTCAGTCATGCTGTTGTGTCAATATTGGCAACTTGGATTAACTAGACATGTGCTGGAGGCAGTGGAGGGTGAACCGCCCACGTGCATATCCCCGCACTAACTATGGATCTTGACCTTGATAATCAGAACAAGACCACAATGATGTAGTGTGATTCCTTTTGTTTTGTTGTTAATCGTAACATGTGAAATATGTGCTACCGTGTTTTTGTCCAATGGTATAGTTGACAGCAAGGATTGTAGTCATTCTCGGAATGGGTAATGCATACAACCATTGCACACTTGGGGGTACTGGCCCACTGGGACACGTCGATTAGACTACATGTCATGTAGGTTGGTGATGTGACTCCCGCCCACCCCTCCCCGCTGGAAAAATATGTTGGTCTATTTTTATTTAAATTAATGATTTTCAGTTCAATCTATTTCAAATAAGATGTTTTTGTCACTGCCTATAGATATAGATTGTTGGGAATTATCCCAACCAACATTATCAAGGGAACTTACCAATTGCTTGTTCTAACATATTGGACACGGCAAGTGATGGTCTTGTTCGTTCAAAGAGGAGAACAACATTGTGAAGTGGGCAAGACCTAGTTGAAAACTGTAGTAATTAATTGATCAAATAATATCAAGAAGCAAGTTAGTGGATAACACTGCAGAACCAGCTCAGGAATTATAAGCTAATTTAGCTAATATGGGTCCAGTATCGAAGGTCATTGTGCAATGAGATAAATATTGCATAGCTTAGTTGTAGATTCACTTACATCTCTCACTTAGTAAAGGGTGGACGAGGCTTCTACATAAATGTAGTAAACTGTTTTCTGTATTCATAAGGTATCGAGACTTTGACCTGACCAAAAATTGAAAATGTACCCCATATGTCTAACCTACGTACCAAGCACGAAGTCTGCATATACACATCTGCATGCAGTAGTTATTCTGTTTACAATGTGTCAAGACTTTGACTCTGATGTGACCTTTGACCTGTCCTAAAACTATTCTGTATGATGAGCTATATATTCACGGACCACAAGCCAGGAATGAAGCCTATGCACCATTGTATTCAATAGTCAAGTGTCTATTATGTTCTACTATACTAAGTCAGTGTTCGTACTGCATTGACCTTTCACATGCAGATCAATAACTTGAGATAACTTGTAACAGGAGCATTGTAAAGGGGGGTATGAATGACTTTCTGGATTGCCTCAACAAAAGGAATCTGGTTGTTACGGAAAATAACCCTGAAGGTCACATGGTCGAGAGGTCAAATGAGGTCAAAAGGTAGGTCCGAGATGCAGTCCACATGAAATGTTCCGTTGTCGAAATATATGAGGATAATCTTACTGTGAGTTTGAACGACCCATGACCTGACACCAAAAACAATAGGGATCTTCCCCTTCATATTTGTAACCTATGTGCCTAATTTAAACTTATTACATGCTTGCCTTCAACAGATATCGTGTAGACAAGCAATTCTAGTTTTGCCCTCTATTGACCTTGAACGATCTTGACCTGACACCCAGAAATAATAGGGTCTTCCTCTCCATATATGTAGCCTATGTACCAAAATTGAACTTGTTACCATACGTGTTTGCGTTCTACAGATATCATGTCGACAAAAAGTGTCACATATACACACCCAAACACACATTACCACACACACAATTGCATGTCTGCATAGATTCCTTCTACATTCGGCAAGGAATAAAAAATCACATAAACCCTGTCAATTTGACTTCCGATTACCCTAAAATAACCTTCATGTTGTTCGGAAGCAACTGCAGTTCACATCCATCAAGTTTCGTTCCATTTCGACAAAGTTAGGAAAACCGCATAAATTAAGCAGATTTGACCTCTGATGACCTTGGAAGGACCGTCATGTTTTTGGCACTAATTGAAGTCCACATCCACCAAATCCGACAGAGTTAGGAAAATCGCATATATTACGCAACTCTGACTTTTGGTGAACTTAAAATTGACGTAATGTTTTTCGGCACCAACTGTACTCCACACCCACCGAATTTCGCTTAATCGAACAAACTTGACATTTTCGGGCGAAACCGGCAGGATAGAGGGCAGCAGTCGTGCTGCAATGCTCACCTTCGAACCCAATATTTTACTAGGGCGGACATGTGTACCAAGTTTTTGATCAATCGGATAAAGCGTCAGAGAGTGATCGCCCTATCGCCTAATGTCTCCATAATATCCCCAGACGCTCAACGCGTCGCGGGGATAAAATAATGTCTGCTGTTCACTGGGCATGCACCGTATTTGCCCAAGTTTAGGTATAGAGGGTATTATTGTAATATCACGAAGTGGCACCCAGACTGTATGTGGGGTCAATTTCTATACTGCATGTGTGGTCGTTTTTCTGCTGCAATAACTTCCGTTCTACTTCTAACACATCCGGCATCCGTTTTAAATTTCAAGTGGGGTTTTACCTAGAACCAATAGTTTTCCGGTTCGGTAGTTGTCCATTGATAGGCAGGTACATAATGTTATCGACCCTGGTATAAATATGGAACACAAGTCATATCTGACATGATACCCATGCAACACCAATTCCTGAAACTTTCTCGTTGGATTTTTCATAGTGTGAGGAAGGTTCCAAGGTATGTTTCAACTTTATATATTATGTTTAGGACAGTCTTCCATATCAACAGGAAATAAGTGATGAAAGAAGAGGGTGAGAAATATATTAAACTCTTTTAGTAACAAACACTCGCTTGATACAACAAACCCTCACATTTTAGGGTCGTGGGGGTTTAGGAACTAATCCTCTTCCTGCATCCTTTGATGGATATTGATAATACCTGGTTACAATGATGAGCAAGTGATGGACTGACGTAGTAGGTGAGTTTTGAACAGGTAGCAAACCACGTAGTGTTTTTCGTCAGTCCAAAGTCTCTTACGGTCTGCAAAATATGATAGTCGATAACTAACATTCTTCTTTATACAAAGCCGTGGACATAGTATATATACGGCTGTATTCCTCCTTTTTTATTCCTTGCAAAAGGGATAATTGCAGTTGCCTTTGTATGTGTGTGTGTGTGTGTGTGTATGCGTGTGTGTGTGTTTGTCAACCGTGCACTTTTTTGTAACCTGGTCAGCTCCAAGACCGCAAGAGTTATCGACTTCAAAGTTGGTACGTGGCTCTGGCATATTATGGAGTAGATGTACCCTATTGTTTTCTCTCTGTCAAGGTCACCTCTAGCTGGTTAGAGCTAAAATCCGGAATTTGTGGAAACATCGATAACTCCCGAAGGCAAGGTCGCACAGGGTGGATCTTTTTAGGGTAGGTGTATGTCGGTCAAGGGGTCATCCCCAAACATAACATCGATGCTATCTAAGGTCATCAAGGGTCACATAGGGGACAAAAACTGCTGGAACTGCGAACACTAGTTTTTTGCAATAACTTCCGAAGTCAGGGTCACACAATAGTTGATTTTTGGAAGTAGTTGTGAGTTGGGTATGGGGACATTTCAAAACGAAACATCAATGCAAACCGAGGTCATCAGAGGTCAATTGGGGTTCAAAAACTCT
>JAUOBX010323041.1:0-11039 GCA_032360705.1 Eupentacta quinquesemita
AAGATCACCATAATGTTCTTCGAGAAATGGCCTATTAATGTTCCAACAGTGACTTTGGTTTGTTAATTAGTGTTTTAGATAGTATCAGGTAAAGGTAAATACCGTGTATGTCACCCTCTGTTGCCTTTGAATATTGTAATGACCATACTGGGTGCACGTGCATATGGAGGATGGGTACATATATAGTGGGGGTACCATGACCCGAACGATACCTTGACCCGAACAGCGCGCACTGTTTGTATGATAGCGAGAGGCGTAGACGCGCTACGTTTCAAATGTAAACATTATATGAATGAAACTTCTGCCACAACAATATATCTCACTGGAATGCCTGAAAATCTGGTAACTATGACAATTTCCCATCTTTTTCAAAGTAGCAATTGACGAATCATGGGTTTTTCTGAATTTCAGAAACTGCATATCAGCAGTTGAGTTCGATTCGAACGTCAGACTATACGGCAGCTTTTGAAAAAGGATGACTGTGCTGGTGCATTATGGGTATAGAACACAATATTGTGATATGGTAGCCTATAATAATGATTGATATATTGTGCAGTGTTCGGGTCAAAGTACCGGTAGTAAGTTGAATTTCAAGATGACACCATGTCTTCAAGACAAGATGGTTCTTTGATGTTTTGTTCCATTTCAATGAAACTGCAGTGGATTAACATGTTTCTAGCAAGTCTAATTCACTTTTCCAACCTCTCAGATATTCAACTACTGGATATTTCCGTTAGGTGTTCGAGTCATGGTACCCCCAGGCTATATTAACATAACACAAATGATTACTCCCTTTCATTATCTAAAAATGTGATCTAGAAAGACACTCATTGGATATTTGTCGTTCGCCTATGTGTGTAGGCATATGTATTTAGGTATTGTTATGAACATGTGTATGTGTGTGTGCATGTGCGTGTTCGTTGCGTCTTTATTACCGGTACTTGTAAGGCCTACTCGGTGGGTGGGGTGGTAATGCAATTGGCTCTATGAGTTGGGCAATGTGATCACTGCACTGTGTAAGTGTGTTCGTGTAGTGTAAATGTAATTATTGATATCAATAATTCTACACATCACAATATTCATTGTAGACATCTAATGTTGAATTGTTGATATCAATAATTACATTTTTGATATCTACAATTGAATTGTGGATATCAGCTAATGAGTTGTAGATATCGCCAATTGCTTTGAAATATCCATAATTTATTTGAATATTCAAATGATTTTAGATATCTCAAAATAATGGCTGATATCCACAATTATTTGATAATATGCCCAATTGACTTCCTGATATCACCTATTATTTGATGATCTCTTCAAATCATTTGCAAATATCTTCAAATAATTGAAGATATCTTCGAATAATCGTGGATATCTTCAGATACCGAATAAAAAGTAAAACGGCTCGTCATACGGGGGATTTACCATATGTGTAACTCCCGAGCACACTTCAGAAATGTGTTTAGTAACTCAACACCACTGACCATTGGCCTGTTTGTTCTGGCGGGGGATATGTATACTAGATGAGGTCGCGAAGCAAGGGTACCCGTATTTCCTTACTATCAACACCATTTGAGAATAGAAGAGAAGGATTCACCAGTGTCGCTTCACGCCCGAGCACACTTCAGAAATGTGTTTAGCAATTGAACACCACTGATCACTTTATTGCCCCCACCTCTGGAACACGTCTAATCATGTCTAATCATTTTTGAGAATGAAACACATTCCTGGGTTCCTGCTGGGGAGCGTGATTCGAATAAGCCAGTTCACGGTTGCATTATTCGTGGTATGCTAATGATGTATGTCGGAGGTAACTGGGGGGGGGGGGGGGTAGAGGTCAATCTTTCTAAACTCCCCTGAAGAAAATTACGAATCCAAACATCGCTATTATTTCTTCCACACTTATGAGGACAATAAAAAAAGTCAACGATTGGTTGAAATTACATAATTTCCAACGAGATATGGCAATTTGAAAATACCCTGTAAAATTTAGTCAATGTGTAAAATATCGTCGGTTTATGAACGTTCTATTAGGTTTGGCCGCTCCGAGCAGGTGAGCATGCGCATTGATAACCGCTCAGATTCGCGGTGCACCAGTGTCCCGCATTATCCCGCTTTCCCACAAGTCAAACTAAAAACTTTCCAAATTCAACAGAAATGTAGATGTCATTCTTGACTTCATGATTAGCTTCTTTCTAGAATGAAAAACACGTATTCCCGACAGGAATTAGGCCTACCTTGTGAGATTATGGTGCGTGTAGGGATCGTTGGAGCTAACGATGTGCCTAAAGTTGCACCCCGGGCAAGGACGTCTGCATATAGAGTGCAACCAAATTAACGTCGTTTCGAGTATACTATAGAAGGTCACCCCGACTCCGCTACATCTGCTTATAATCGTCGTGATGCCATTGTTACGGTAAAAGGGCCTAAGGGGTAAATTCCACTAAGAGCACACTCGAGCAATTATAGAATGATTGATTAAGAACTGTTTCTGAAGATAACACTCCTCGAAAATACCCCGGAACTAGACTAAGACCGTTCCGTGTCTCTAATTATCGCTCGAGGTCGCGGTTAGTACGCAGTGGTGAAGGATTGAGTGTATCGTATAAACTCTCATCTGCAACTGGTTAGTTAGAGAATAGCTAAAGGTAGACATACGCTCTGAAACAGTGTTTAACCAATAAACACTTTTCTAAAAAAAAATCTGCCACGAGTTTGGGAACAGGTTCATATTCTACACACACCGTAAAAAAGTGTTCAAAAATGAGGTCGAATATGTGATCAGCGACGTTATGTTCAGAAAGTGGATTTAAGGTATTCAGAAATGGAACATTGGTGTTTTGTTACTTGATACAAAATATTGAGCTTTCGAACATGATACAGATTGTGGTAATACATGTGTTTAGAAAAGTGTTTGAACTCTGAACATAACTTATGTTCACAGTGCACGTTTAGGAAATAAACACATAAACACACATGTTTAATTGCGGAACGCCGTTTTTAGAGTGTAGCCTTCCATTTGCTATCGCAGAAAATGTCCATTGGGCAGATGCGACCAAGCACGGTTGAAGTAATTATAATTACCGAGCCATTTCTGAAAGCAAACAATCCCGTCCTCTCTACGAACTACTGTCCCCGGCAGCTGTTTTCGTTTTCCGCAACTTGTTTCTGCAAAGAAATTTGCCAAGAAAAGGAGACTGACATACCAATTATATACCAACCTTAATTTGAGGTAGGATTCCATATGTACAGATGCGGCATGCCACTACGGATGTCAATTTACGCACAGATGAAAACACTGTCCAAAATGAAATAATAGCTGTGTTCAGTTTGCAGAGATACAAACAGATGACGCAGCAGCTAAGAATCGATCGAATAAATCGGAACGAACATTGGTAACTGGCAAGAATACCACGTGTACACTGTGAAAGGGTGTTTAGGGAGTGGGGTCAAATAAATGTTTAACAACGATGTGTTAAGGATATGGATGGAAGGCATTTAGCAATTGAACACCAGTGATCTACAATTGGACA
This sequence comes from Eupentacta quinquesemita, assembly GCA_032360705.1. Taxonomy (NCBI): domain Eukaryota; kingdom Metazoa; phylum Echinodermata; class Holothuroidea; order Dendrochirotida; family Sclerodactylidae; genus Eupentacta; species Eupentacta quinquesemita. The sequence continues at coordinate 3,534 of JAUOBX010323041.1, forward strand.
CGCAGTGTTTAGCGTCTGAAGATGTTCGCAAACTTGGTTTGGAAATGTGTACAGAGAAGTGTTCGAACTCTAAACACAGTTTTTACAGTGTTTTGACGCGGCAATGGTAAATCACTGGTGTTTAATTGCTAAATGCCATCCATTCATATCACAGAGGTATTTTATGGAACGACTCTCTCATGACTCCATTATCGTCCATATTTATGCATTATGCACTATCCCCATTCATCGTATTCGTAGAATCATTCCCCGCCTAAAAGCCGGATTCCATATGCGTGGATGCGGGAAAACACATAACACGTTTAGCTTTTACGCACACAAAGACATGGGAATCGCTCGAATAGGCTGTATTAGGGTAACTGAGATGAAAACAAATTACAAAGTGGCAGAAATATATTCAAATGAGATGAAATGGGCGTTGTGGGAGCACGCGTATGAAGGCGGCATCAATGTCTCATACCGCAAAGGAGTTCTGTGGAATCTCTTCTCCATGAAGCACTTTAACGCTCGTATTTATGTGTTCTTCTATATTATCGTGTTTGCGCATCATCATACGGCCTTTCCTCGTTTGCTCTTTTTCTCTCTCCACAGAACAGCAATTTGACATTCTCACTGCATATCGCACCCGCACATATGGTATCCCACCTTTAGTATGTTCGCTTTCATTTCTGCAGCATCAACAATTCGACTGCAACCCCGCAACCGCGCATATGGAATCCAGCCTTCTCAAGGCGCAGAATCATCGGTCATATATAATTTAGAATCACTTGCAGTGCATGGTGACCGTTGCGTTGTCTCACCCGGACACACCAGAACGCGCCCGGGTAGTAGCTCCCGGGAAGGGGAGACACAAGCAAGCGTGATTACTCTACCCGATACACGATATACCATTGTCATTTTTTTCCACATTGCCAGGTAGACATATTCGTTAATTTTGTCACAGCCCGAGGGTTTTATAACTCCCACACTGCTTTCGATGTACAAGAGGAAGGGCTGATTCATTGCTTTGAAACTTGAATGGATGATAAAAACGTATTCCATTTCCCCTACCCGATGTATCATCGTGTTATCTCCATGAATAGGTTAGGTCTGTATCATCAACTGGGAAACCAAATGAATGTTCCTTCTGAGTTTACACAATAATTACTGATGTCTTTTCCTTCATACGTGAAAGTGCAAGTGATTTGTTTCCTTCGAAGTCAATGATTACTTGCATCTATCTTCCTAAAGATCGTGTGAAATTCATATCAGGTTCACAATTTCCGTGTGACAGTCTAGAGAGCTAAACTTTGCATCGGTTTATACTTTCGGATATTTTCTTCTCCCGCGTGATGCCACAAAACATTGCGTAATAATGGATCCATCTTCATTTTCTTATTGACTAGAAGACACTTTGGGGTTAGATTTCCCTGATATACCTGTCAAAGGGAATCATAATCTTTAGAGTCATATTCAACACTTCCATCAACCTTCAGGTGTCGACCAACGGTATGGCCCAAGGGAAAGAGCCCCAGACCGCTGTCTCGATCTATACCAGAGAACTAAACCAAAGAATCAATGACATAGTAGCTCATCTGTTAATTCGCATCAGTGCAGTGCACATTAGTGGGAGGAGTGTTCAATTCATATGACCCTCCAAATGACTTTTTGGGCTGAAATTCACCCCTAGATGACCTGTTACCTGAAATCACCGAACATCCCATATGTAGCATTGGAGCCCACTGAATGATATTGACAAACTTTCGTGATCATTCGATTTAAGGAGAAGAAGCATCCTGTGTATTTTCACAAAATTCGCACACATGAGTTTTGACCTTCAATTCCTGAACACCGCGTATGTATATATCATTGGTACCTGAAAGTAATGACTAACTTTCATGATGATCATCTGATTCAAACTCCATAAGGAGAAGCACACAATAACCTTCAACTCTCAGTTAGTTGATCATGATAATAACGTAACCACTCAACCAGTACCGTACCATCATATAGGCCCATATGTTTTGCATAAAGATGAACAACATAAAAATGACAGTGCTGTTGTCTCGTTTGTTTGTTTGTACGAATTTATTCATAAAATACAACACTGTTAAAAAGTTGGGCAAACTGGTAAAAAGTTGGGCAAGTATTCAGCAACCACAAGAGTTGGGCAAATTTTGACCAACTGTTACGATCGACTCCAATGATAGGCGATAGGCTTAAAATGTGATTTGCTTATTGGTTGGGTAATTTGAGTTATCCAACTTTTGAGGTTGCTGAATACTTGCCCAACCTTACAATATTTGCCCAACCTTTTTTTAACAGTGATATACAGATAATATATATTTAAAAAATGGACACATGAACAAAGTCAAAAATTGTTGTCCTTTATGAGGAAAGCTCTCGAAAGTCCGAAGACTTATTTCCAGAGGGGTCCTCAAGGAAAACGAAACTGAACAATACAAAACATGAAATAATGCAGGTCTTCACTCTGCAACGCAGAAGAGACAAAATAAGTTCTGAATGAAACCACAATCGAACCCACATTGCACGAGGTGAAAGCAATAGGTACCACTAAGATGACTGCAAGTACTCTTTTATTGCACGTTTAAATGAGTTGTGGTTTTCTGATAGCTGTTACTGGGTTGGGAGATTGTTCCAATCATAAATAGCATTCTCATAGAAAGTTTTGGCAGCATCATGTTTCACACAAGGTACCGCCATATTGGCTACATTGTCTCTAGTTCGATAGCCATGATAAGTTGAGATAGCGGTAAAATGGTGCTGAAGGTAACGAGGACTAAGGCCGTTGATAATTTTATAGGAGTGATTAGGCCTGAACTGACGAACTCTCTGTTCGACTCTGAGGAAGCCAGACTGCCGAACTTCTGAGGCAGTAACACTCACCCTGTTACCCAGGCATGAAATATAACGGGTCATTTTATTTTGAGAGACTTGGAGCTCGCCTCGTGGACATTTTGAAAGACCATCAAACCATTAACAAGAGCATAGTCAAAGTGTGGTTGAAATAGGGCTTGACATAAAAGATTACGAAGGTCGGTATTTAGAAAAAGTTGATCTTATTGTTGGTTTTCTTGAGAATGGAATTAACATTAGATTCCCCAGTTAGACAGTTATCAAGTTCAAGACCGAGATATTCGACTTTGAAGGTGGCGGCAATCTGATGTCCTTTATACAATAGGATACAGCTATCGTCAGCATATAAACTAATTCATGTCATTGATGTAGCGATGAAACAGGAGAGGTCCCAAAATGCTACCTTGGGGGACTCACAAGTAACCAGTCTGGGATCAGACAGGATGCCATCTATGCCCACTCTTTGTTCTCTATCGCGAATATACGAGGAAAACCATTCCACAGAATTTACCCCCATAGTCGCAAGTTTTCTTGCACAGTATAGTTAGTATGATCAACAGTATCGACAGTTTTCTGAAAATCCATCACAAGCATGCCTTACCATGAGATATGTCGGTTCTAATGTAGTCACTAATACACATGAGATAGGTATCAGTGGAGACAGGTATCGTTGACATATGGACCATTCTTTTGAAAGTGTTTACGCTTACCGTAGCCTGGAGTAAGATGGGTCAAATAGGCAGGTCTACCTGTCGTGGGGTACACGCATATCCTCTAAATTTCTTCGAGTAGGCATATAATATCTCAATCAATCATAGCGTACCACAGATTGGCGCGGATCGTACAAGATAAACCTCATATTTTACGCATCAGATTCGGATGACCGGAAACTGCCCTACCAATGTTTTTCACACTACCCGCAGGCCGCAGCTGCTACCCATGTGCAGTCGATGTCTCCGTCATCTCAATAGCTGAGTTGAATCGCATACTCTTGAGTCGTATACCAATAGTCCGAATACACACCAGAACGAGAAGGCGTGCCTATACGAAATGTCCATATGTTACAGTTATTTTATGGAGCTGAATATTCAAATAACACATTCTCCACCGCTCGCCCTCGTAGAAACATTCGGTGGAATGCAGGTTAGTAGGCCTATAGACTGCGCGTAAGTGATCACTTCGCTCAGCGAGAACAAAAGGACCACAACTGTTGATTCTGTACTCTTCTCACTCGCTTCGGCGCATCGACACCGTGATATTTTGGGCCTTATAAATTTGATTGCTATAGGTTCGAGTGGCCACTGAAGGCTCATCGAGGAACACTGTCCGTGTTGATCGTGGATGAGCACCGGCGATAACTCGCCTTCTCCTTTCGACGAGTGCTCAGATGTTATCGAGGCAGTGGTGTACAGTACCAATCCCAACCTGCTCCCGACAGTGTTGTAGTCGAGGCCGCACCTTTCGAGGCCAAGGCCGAGGCCACCCCCTCCGAGGCCGAGACCGAGGCATCAGCCTCAGAGCCGAGGCTGAGGCCGCACCTTCCGAGGCCGGGTTACTTATTATATATACCGAAGACAAAATATCAGAGCATAATTTCACCAAGTCCCACATGGTATTATTGCTGAAGCTCAGGATCCGTACTCCATGCTCACAGGCGTTGGGGCAATGGGGATCATAAGATTGAGGAACCTTGCTATTTGTGAGCTTGTGAAGCAAAATAGGTAGGCTAAACCTAGCTATACCTAGGAATGAATACTCAACATGCATATTCCCGTTTATTCAATTAACTGATAAGACTGGGCCCTTCACACAAGTTACATCTGCTAGCCTAGTCGTGTTCGGAAACGAAAAATGGTTTAAAAAATCGCAGAAGTGATAAGTAACAATCTCCCAAAGAGTGAAATAAACATGAGCTAATCGGCCTTGCAAAGGACATCACTGATCACTGTGAGTACTCACAGAGCGAAACTGAACAGCGGTGGACGCCGGTAGTACATTTGCCCGTACACATATCCTGCCATATATACGAATCGTACACTCATTTCAAAAAGCATATTGATATTCACATGTCTGATGGAACTATTATCATGGGGTTGGGCGTTAGACGGCGAGTGGGCGTTGCTGCATGACTTCTGCCCTCTATTTGCGAACATATCAATCCATGGGAGTAATTCCAATTGAGGTCAACAGAGGTCAAACTTGCGATCATGCAATTTCCTCAAATTTTGTTGAATTTGAATGAAACTTGTTGTATGAGGGCTAAAGTTGGTCTTAATAACCTGATAGCCTGGAGGTCATTCCGACGTCAGTCGCATCAGTCCCATTCTACATAACATGATAACTGATATGTGTGTTTGGAGGACTTGAGGTCTGCGATATCGATATACCGTATGTGGATGACTGACTGACTGTATGTATTTCAGAACTGCATGCGCTGCACTGCACCTATGAATTCACAGCTAATCTGCCCTCTTTAGCCGCATTGATCGATGTTGTCTTCAATATTGACAATTAGTCAAGGCAATCTAGGCATGACACCTTTCATGTTTTTTCAATCTCTTTGCAATAATGGAAGTGAATGACCTGAAAAATTGACCGGCCTCGACCAAATTTTCGAGGCCGAGGTTGAGGCCACCACAAACCGGCCTCTAGGCCAGCCTCGAGTCCTTCATCACTGGCTCCCGGAACCGCCATTTTAAGTCCCCATCCGACGGACGAACAGTGAACCCCAGGATCTAACCACTTGCTCAGCTCCTGGAGGAGCGGAAGCTTCTTGCTTTCGCTCTTGTAGCCGACCGACGAGACTTATCGCAACTAACCGACGAAAACTCCCACAATTACCGAGTCCACTGCGCCACACAATGAATGTGGGAATCCCACCGGAATGAACCAGACCCACTGCATTGCCAAGCGTCACTGATACCGCTCGCCACTCTCTCGCAAATGTATACTGTTATAAGGTTATTCGTCGTGATATCCTTTTTTTATCATACTCTCTATAAATCGAGTGATGTTCAACTTCATTTATTCATAAAAATCTCATTCACCCTGTTTTGGATGAGACTGAAACCAATTCACTAGAGGGGAACTTGCCCTGCAGGAATGTAGCAAATCTTTGAGCCGGCAATGCCGTTGTAGATTCTTTAGATCATGGTTATAGAAGGGGTGCTCTCTCACCTGAGCAATCTCGGGGAATTATTACCCTTATTACAGAGCCTGGTGAGGACTCTACTTCGCTTCAAAATTATCGTCCAATCTTGCTCTTGAACACTGACTATAAAATTAGGGCAAAATCTCTGGCAAATAGACTTAAGAATGTATTACATAATTTAGTCGGTCCACAGCAAAATGGTTTTATTGAGGGAAATTCATTGGTGAAAACATTAGATTAAATCTGGGCTTAATTTATTATACCTCTGACAATGAAATCCCTGGTTTCCTTCTAATAATAGACTCTGAAAAGGCGTTCGACACGCTTGAGTGGAACTATATTTATGAAACTTTAACTCTCTTTAATTTTGGTGATAACTTTAAGATATGAATTGATACTTTTCATACGAATGTGAGTTCCTGTGTATTTTACAATGGACATTCCACGCGTTCTTTCTCTATAAATAGGGGTGTTAGACAAGGCTGTCCGCTCAGCCCGTATCCTTTCATTCTCTGTGTGGAAACAATTGCACTCAAAGTTTATATAAGAGGCGTTCCTAGGGGACCACGAAAATAGAATCCTCCAATACTCTGATGATACAACCTTTCTGTTGAATAATAGTGAGAATTCTCTCATGGGGATTATGAATATTCTTGACAGCTTCGGAGATACATCAGGGCTTAAAATTAACAATGCGAAGTCCCAACTTTTCCTGTTATAGGTCCTATCATCACGAGAAGAAATACATTTCTTAACAATTTCAATATCAGCGTCACGATGGGTCCTATTAAGATGATTGGTATCGTTTTTACCCATAACAGCGAAGAGCTCTTCCATCTAAATTACCAGCCCAAACTCTCTCGATTGAAGAATCTGCTTCGCACTTGGGCAATCCGTGACCTTTATTCATTTCTTTTTTTTGCCAGATCCACCTCTGAGTCGTTTATCATAAAGATGGAGACCATTATACTCGATTATATTTGCGGCGGAAATCCGGTCAAAATTAAGCGTACTTCAACGATGAATCCGAGTCGCGAAGGCGGTCTTAAAGTAATTCATTTAAACTCCTTAATATGGGTCAATGCTGAGAATGTTACACGAATTATCCCTACTGGCTAACACTAACCCTAATCTCAGCTTCAACTGGCTTAAGATAGGCAGTCAGAAATGCACTTGGGTGAAGCGATACTGTGACGACGCGGAAACAGCATGGATATTTTTTCCGAACAAAGTTTAGCGGCTTACGGGAAAAAATTATATTCAATTGTAATTGTAAGTCTAGGGATGTTAGTCGAACTGATAATATTTGTGTTAGGCAAGTTTTGCAGGCAGGGCCTTTGCTAAGGTCATGCGATTGGGGGAGGGGGGAAGTTGGTTGAGTGGAAGTTTGAAATTCCACCTGGGACAAGGAATTTCCCACTGTGGTGCGGCCGGTGCGGCAATGAGTGACATGGGGGAGTGGTCTAAGGGGCATTCTCACCTACTTCAATAATGTCACC
>JAUOBX010323152.1:0-17238 GCA_032360705.1 Eupentacta quinquesemita
GTATGCTATATATATGGAATACAGTAAGGTATGCTATATATATGGAATACAGTAAGGTATGCTATATATATGGAATACAGTAAGGTATGCTATATATATGGAATAGAGTAAGGTATGCTATATTTGTACTACATATACTCAGGAGGCGAATATTGCTCCGAAATTTGAGAATATTTCGCTATTTTCCAACTGCTTTCTATCCTTCCGTTCTGGTTTATGTGATGTTTTTCTCTTCATATTATTTTGTTTCGTGAAAAGATTAGGCTATACTCCAAATGTACTCGGTAATTATCCAATTTTATAGCATGTGAATAAACCTGAACGATTTTGTAGATTTCCAAGTTTTTGGGGGGGTAATATTGCAATTTAGGCAGTGCATATACTCTATTACCTATCAGTTATCCGTTGCCCTGTTTACTTGAAAGATTTGCCCACATATAGTTGTACATAAAAAACAAAACAAATATTGTATGTTTTCTAATCGTCAATAATTATACTCGGAAGGTGATTACGGCCAATTCTTGATATTTTACAATTATTTGCAATTTTTCCAATCACTTTCTTCTCCTATTCGCTTTGTAATGGTTTACCCCGTTGGGAAGTCCACAATATCACGCAATGTTAGCTGCACTAACCTATCGCAGAGTTGTGACCCTAACTTAACTTAGGTTATGTGTCATATTGGTTCGTACGTGTTGCTAACATACTGTGACATGGCGGTGGTGGTAATAAGATGTTCTTTCCTTTCGATAGAATTTCGTTCCTTGACTAGGTCGTTACCACAAATGCACTCAGTAATCAACAAATAGCATGTGAGTGAACCTGGTAGATTTGTAATACTGTATGTTGTTTCTCATTTTCATATGTTTTGAATTCTGGATTACTGGGAAAAATAAAGGCCTATCACATATCAACTATTTCGCACGGACAGTTATTCATAATGTGGCAAAATAATAACTTTCTCGGTCGACAAATTTTCTCAGAAGGGTTTGTTTACAGTACACCCCTGCCTCGATATCATCTGGAAGGAGATCAACACGACCAGGGTTTATGGATACGCTTTCAAAAATCGAACAAGTGACACAGTACCGGTAGCTCACATTTGTTTTTACCGTGTATTCACTTGCACATGAATGGGACAATCTCCGTTCATATGACCCACACAATGGCTATTCTGGGCCAGAATTGACATTCGACCTCGCATTCCATGTAACATCGGTCGCTAACGTTAGTACTGACCAACTTCAACTGTAGATGAAGCATTTCACATTTGCCACAGAAGGTTCGCAATTGACCCAAGGTGACCTTGGTTCTCAAATGACCGAGGCATGCCATACCATCGGAACCACACCATTCTTAATGGCCGTGGGGCCCCTCGTGCCCCAGAAAAAAATGACATGCATTACGAGCCCGGCGAGGGATTTGGAGGGATGATTTTGCGATCACAGTATACAAGGAAGTTCAGGGAGGCGCTTTCCTATTGTCCAAACTCAAGGAGGATAACTACATGGCATATTTTCACAAAATGGCCCAACTGGTCCGCTAGATGACCTTCGACCGTAAATCCCTCAACAACCTATATGCAGCATTGGTGCCCCATAATCATAACCAACTCTCGTGATCATCTGATTAAAACTGTTGACGGAGAAGCATTTGACATATTTTCCCAAAAGGCCCACCGGATGGCCCACCGGATGACCTTGATCATCAAAACGACCTTGGACCTCAAACCCCTGAACATGTGGCATCGGTAGTTCGGTACCCGATAATAATGACTCATTTTCATGATCATTTGACATATTTTCACAAAATGGTCCTACATTAGGATGACTGCACGTTCTGTTGTGCGTAACAAGTTCTGTGGTGTAACAAGTTATGAGGCCTGATTTTCATGAGTTTGTCTCTGAGGGCATGGATTGAGCGCATTTTTATTGCGGTCAGTCATCAGAGGAACTTGGTCCGAGCGAGCAGTTTACGACTTATTTACGATCAGGTGTCGCGGTTTATGGTGAATACCCCTGTGGTTTTACGGCTTTTCGACTTCCCTCTCTGAATCGTCTAAACATGAAGATCGCAGGTAAAGTGAGTTGATTGTTGATACGCTTCCATTGCAATTCTGTAGGCAATTCGGTCATATACTGGAAAGTCAACGGAGTTGAGCGAGTGGCGAACTGCTCCCAAGGTTTCCGAGTTGATTTGTACATACGAAGAGTGACCCGTGCAGCAGTGTTCTGGGGACGCATGAGACGATTCATCTGAACATTCGGTAGGCCAGACAGGAGTGAATTAAAATAAGTTGACAGGAGACAGTGATGTTTTGCGGCTTAATTGGAAAGGTATTCACATATATAGTCAATGTGCTCCGACATGGACAAGGCACAGTCGATGTAGACTCCCAGGTTCTTAGTACAATCAGTGAGAGTAATATCAGTTCCGTCGACGGAAAGAGTATCGATTTCCAGAGATTGCAGTTCGTTATTTTGTCCACACCTCATGTCTTTGGTTTCGCTAGAGTTTCACCTTGAGTTTGTAAGTGAGTAACCGCGTTGCTTCACGGAAAGAGGCACTAGAGCCTATTCCATTCCAGCGATCATCACAGACGCGTTGTCCACATTTCCACATGGGTATAATTGTGTGTCATCGGCTTAGATGTGGTAGTTAATTTTATTCCTGTCCATGATCTGTCCCAGTCGGTGGCTGCGTGTATGATAAAATAGAATCGGGCCCATAACCGAATCCTGCGGAACACCGAACCTATCTTAGCATTTACGGGCGAGAGTGTGGCCAGTCAGTACGCGTTAGGCTCTGTCGGGAATGTAATAGTCGAACCGGACCAAAACAGATTGCATAATTCCAGATGTGCCACGTAGTCTTGATTTTGTAGTCAAGTGTATCGAACGCAGCTAAGGTGTAGAAGCGCCAGAAGACTGCCTGTTCGAAGCTGTCATCAGATCTGAGGTTATTCGGAGCAGTCTCAGTGCTATGTCCCGTTCTGCGTGTGGACTGGGATTTATTCTCCATTAGGTCGTTCCCGAGAAGATGCTCTTTCAGTTGAGGCGGGTCGATCTTCTCAAGGACTTTAAGGACGGAAGGATTCTATACAAGACGGTTATGCGACCTAATGTTTGGGTCCAGTGACTTGGCGTAACGGCGGCCTCCTTGAAGAACTTTGGAATCACACCAGTGATGGAGTCGAGTCCAGCCAATCCGAGTCCGAGACCGAGTCCCTAGCATCCGAGTCCGAGACCGAGACCGAGTTTCTAGCATCCGAGTCCGAGACCGAGTCCTCAGCTCCGAGTCCGAGTCCAAGACCGAGTTCTTGTGTCTGAGTCCCGAGTTCGAGACCGAGTCCTTATAAAAACTCGGCATTCTGAGTAAAAATGTACACTATCAGATTTTACTGATGTGTGTGTATGGTCCTACATGGCTTAAGTTACTCAAAAACACAAAAAGGCTCTGTCAAGGTGTTGGATGCATCATTGCTGTTAACTTAGTTGTGTTAGCATGTTCACTACTATGCTTGTGTGCTGTTATGAGTGGAATAACCGATATATTTGGTTGCAACAATTCAGTGAAGGACTCGGACAAGGACTCGGACCGAGTCCCCGAGTCCTTTGGGCCGAGTCCGACAAAATCGGTCCCGAGTCCTCCATCACTGAATCACACCATGACGAGGAGAGTGCATAAACAGGTCTGTTATTGGTTGAATAACATCGTCGGGTCATCCATCAACATGTTGGTCGGCAGTGGATCCAGAAGACACGTTTGGGAGAGGACGATGAAATCGCATCTCTCACTCCGTGACGGGTGACAAGTCGGAAGATATTTAGAGTGCCACCAACGGAGACTTGATAATCTGTATCATTTCTTTCCGGAAAAAAAGTTACAAATGCATCGGGCAGGTCAGTATCATTGATGTTGTTCGGAAGTTGAGACGGTTTCGTCCTGTCCCAGAGCTCATTCGACAAAAGAGCGAACAACACTATCGAAGACCGGGAAGAAAGTTACAAATGCATCGGGCAGGTCAGTATCATTGATGTTGTTTGGAGGTTGAGACGGGTTCGTCCTGCTTCAGAGCTCATGCATTCGGAAAAAAGGCGAACAACACTCTCGAAGACTTGCAACTAGGAAGCTCACTACTGTAGTATTTGATACGGGCTTGTTTTGTGAGTGCGACCAGGTGTTTTTTCCGACTCCACGTGGACCTGTCGATGAATGGCGGGGCCGCTTCCTTCGCCATACTCGTTCTCCTCTGCGGCGAATCAATCAGTCACGCCCCGATTTTCGTTGAACCATAATACAATGGAGGGGCGGCTGACCACTGGCGAATCTCTTTTGGTGCATTATAATCTAAAATGTCACGCAGACTCGTGTATACCATTCAAATAGACATTGCTGCTTGTCGACTGCATAATTGTCCACGATATCTGATCTGAATTGCCCTATCTTTCTATCCAACTATCAATCTATTCATCCGTTCACAGCTGATTCCATTTGCTACTCATAATGATGAAACTTGGTCATAATGATGGATACATGCTCCATCAGCAGAGCTCGCGAATTCCGAAGCAACAAAACTGGCTTTCCATTTCCTTGTAACTTCACGGCTTGACTACTGCAATGGTCTCCTGATGGGAATCACCAATCGCCTCTTGACCAATTAAGCTGCAATGCGTCCAGAGGACTTCTGCGAGACTGATCACTATAACTGGCGTAAATACGACCCCATCACTTCTGAGCTCATCGATCTACACTGGTTACCCGTGAAACAACGGATCGACTATAAAGTCCTCATGCTAGTCTACAAGGCTCTCCACCACCAGGTTCCATCAGACATTACCAACCTTCTTTAAGTCGACTTTCGATCACGATCATTCATGCGTCTGGTTGAACCAAGAACACGCTGCGTCTTTTTTGCTGACCGATCTTTTTCTGTCTATGCCCCTTAACTATGGAACAGACTTCCCGACTACATCAAGAACAGTACATATGCCACTTTCACGGCGGACCCACCTACCTGCCTACAGCTCCCCTTTTTGTGAGGCCTACCAGCAGTAATTATGTATATATTTGTAGTATTGGTCAGCGCCTTAGACCTTTTGTATGATTTTGGCGCTCTAGAAATGTTTATGATCGATTGATTGATTGATTGATTGATCATCTAGGGTGCCAACAACTGGAATTAAGGTTCAAGGTCTTTCGGTGGGTCATTTGGACCAATTTGTGAAAATATAGGCCTATCAAATGCTCCTCCTTCCAGAATTTGAATATAATGATCATGAAATTTGGTAGTTATTATCGAGTACCAATGTTAGATAGGGGTTGTTCAGGCTTTTAAGGTCTAAGCTCATATAATGGGCCATTTTGTGAAAATAGTCAAATGCGCCCTCCTTCAAGTTTGATTCTCATGGTCATGATAATGAAAATAGGGTGCTAACGATACAAGGTGAAAGGTCATTTTGACCGAAATAGTAACTTCTAGGACCACATGAGGGTAAACTTTTCCATGGAAAATTATTCTTCATGATTTTGATCATAAAAGTCGGTCAGTAATATCATTGAATAATGTCACATATGGGATATGGGGTGTTCAGGAGTTTGAGGTCACTCAAAGGTCATCTTGATCCTGCCAAGTGAAAATATACAAAATGCTCCTCCTCCTACCCTGCCTACTGTTTATATCGGATGGCCATGACAGTTAGTCAGTATTCATTATTTGGGCTGAATGCTACAATTTTGTGTCAAAAGTCACTTAGGGGTCAATTTCTGTCCAATTTGATTTTGAGCTTTTCCCATTCATGTGCAATTCACTGAAGCGATTCAACAGGTGAGGTACTGACGTACCATCGGCACTTTTGTTTCACAGGTGACCATATGAGAGGATTTGGCCCTAGGCATGGCGAGAATCCTCCTCACAAGACCAAGTAAGCCGCCATCTAGGTTTGGCTATAGTCACCCGGGAAATTTTGTTCTCTGCCAGGCAGAACAATTTGACAGAACACAGGGCGTAACGTTACGTGAACGTACCGATGTTTTTTCTCCGCAGGTGACCCTATGGGATGGTTTGGACCTCGCGAAAATGCTACTCACAAGGCCAAGTGAGCTGCCATCTTGGTTTGTCTGGTCACTGAAGAGGATGATATTTCTCTTGTTCACCACCATTGGTTTGATGACTATGAGGATCAGTGTCATGGGAGCTCAACTGCCGAACTTTGGCATGTAAGTTGAACCCATTCTAATATGTACGAATGTTGACTGTTAACTCTCCACTACTAAACGCGCAAGCTCAGTTCTATGAAAGCTTTCTCATCTTGCTATCATGTCTCTTGATATAGATCACCCATGACCAGAGCTTAAGTTCGAACTCGGACAGTCCGGACTCGAGTCCGGACTAAACAAATCAATGACATTCTATAAATTTGATTGCCTCGATGGCTCGATCACTGGTGACATCGCTTTAATGTTGCCAATCAGTGGGCACCCAATTAGCATAATGGTCACAGCTTGTGGACTGACGTACACGCCGCGTGTATTGGATCTTGTGAACGGGGTCTACCCGATGTTCCTGGGGTGCGATGTTCCAAGGGTTCGGTGTTCCCCGTTTGCGGATTAGCTCCGATGGACCTCGAAATTACGAGGTTCCCAGGGTTCAATGTTCCCGGGGTTCGATGTTCCGGGGCTCGATGTTCCGAAGTTCGATGTTCCCGAGGTGCGATGTTCCCGAGGTTCGATGATCCCCGTTTTCCTGTTCTTTTTATTATCCATGAATCATACGAGGTTCGATGTTCCGCGTTTCCGTATGAATGGACGTGCCATGACGGTTCGGTCTACGCGAGCGACCCGATTAGCCTGGCGGATGCTGACCGCACCGACCAGCACTTCTCGCAGCGGGAGAGAAACAGCAGACGCGGCGAACCTCATGCACGTCTCACCAAGCCGAGCCCGGGATTCGATTCACAGGGATCCCCTCGGGAAGCACCCCCATGCATCTGGTCGAGAACGGGGAACATCGGTCCCCGGGAACATCGGTCCCGGGGAACATCGGTCCCGGGGAACATCGGTCCCCGGGAACATCGGTCCCGGGGAACATCTGTCCCGGGGAACATCGTACGGGGAAACATCGGACCTCGGGAACATCGGAACATCGAATCTCGGGAACATTGAACTCCGGGAACATTGACATAGCCCCCTGTGGACAGCACGCAACTATGACAAAGAATCACAGGTTTAGGATCAATAGCCATGGATATACAACTTTTTACAAATTTGTAGTAAATGTCATCGAAGTTGTCGAAACTGACCTAGTTTGAGTAATTATGGAGATTCTTTAAAACAAATTGGAGAAAGTAAGCTGCCATCTTGGTTCGTCTGGTAATTGAAGAGGATGGTGTTCCATGAGGACCATGGTCATGGGAGCTCAACTGCTATTCGTTACAAGTTTAGTCGAAGTCATCTTGGAATGTACCATTTTGTTTGCTGGGCCACAACTGATTTTTGTTTTTAGTTAAGGAATCGATGTTGTCTTGTTGGGAGAGCGTGTGGCTGTGTGAGCTTGTAGCCACGATGACTAAATCCCACCTAGATGGATGAGGCTCATACTTGGAAGGTGTGTTCCTCACGATGAGTGAATGAATTGAACTAATTGTGTGGCAGATCAAAGATCATCTTAGGTCACTACAGGTCAAAGTGTGAAATCCGTGTAAACACGCTAAGTCCAGAAAACTTGGCCTGATCAAGCTTTCTCATGAACGAGTACACTTCCATTGTTTTTGATGTCTACCCACTGAGTTGAATGAATAGACTTGGGGTCATTTTGGGGGGAGATAAAAAAAATGGTAGAAGTTTATGCTCGCGGTTATTTTTGCTTGTTAACAAACAGAACTCGACCCCACCCGGGAGGGTTGAAGCTCATATACCAGGTATGTATTTTCTTCCGATGAGTACATGGGCCCCATTGTTTTGAGGTCAAGAAAATGTCATCTGAGGTCACTAGAGGTCAGAATCTGAAATCCTTGTAAACATGATAAGTCCCGATTCCTCGGCCTGATCGAGCTGAAATTGTGCATTGTATATAGCTAGCTTCCATCAGCAAGTATACCATGAAAAACTATTATCGAATCTGTATCTCTTTATTTTATATCCATTCACTCAGGTTTGATAACCCCCCAGCCAGCGCCCCTACCCCAGCCCGCCAGCTCACCCAGTGGTACCTGCTGCCGATCAACGCCTGGCTCCTCCTGTATCCATACCCGCTACTCTGTGACTACTCCATGGGGACCATCCCTCTCCTCCAGTCACTTTCTGACCCCCGGAACCTCGCAACTATGACCTTTGTCACGTTTCTCGGTGTGTTGTCCTACTACGCACTGACCAACAACACCAAGACCGCCAGGCAGGTCTCTATGGTAGGTTGTCGCAATGTATTTATTCCACTTCACTTACCGTATGTAAGTACCACCCTCGCTTTCAGGTAATTTTTGCTCCCATCTCAACCTGGCAACCCCAACAAAGTTTCTTAGACCAGAAATGTTGCAAAAAACTGCCAAGATTACTTTCAGAATTATTGCAATAAGTCTTGACTGGTAACACTAAGACCGCTATATATGCAAGACTCTGTAGTAAGCTATTGCAATCTGATTCACATGGTCAACTCACCCTACATGGAGACTTACTCAGCTCAACCTATGGCTCCTCCCCTCTGTACCTCAGATAATTAGGGCAGCTTTCAGCCCAATCTAGGAATCCCAATACCTGTCTGATGTCTTAAATTGCCAGAATTACCGTCTAGTTTTTTCACTATGCTAAAGTTCGTCACAATTCTCTTCGACATTTCACCCTGGGCTTTAGTGCTGTTCTCCATATTGTGTTTGCATGTGTTGGATTTCATTTCACATACCTAAATCGGCCTACATAGCACAAGCTAGTACAATCTGTCCCTCTTGGCAACAACTTATTCTTCAGGATTGTCGGAGAGCGTGTCTGCTCGATGTGATCCGGGTAATTTCTGTGTAGCGTTTTGAGCATGTCATGAACGCGGAGAGCCGCTTTTCAAGCATAAGGTATTATCATCAGGCTTCAGCTTAGACACATTTAGCTTCAGCAAATTTACAATTAGCAATTAGCAAAAAAAACTCCAGCATGCCGACTGTTCTCGTTCCTGCCTTCCTCCAATCTACCGTTCCCAGTTGATTTTTGTGGTACCCAAGAGGTTTCTCTAATATAACCATTCAACAAGCATCGAACTTCATGACCTTATTAACAGGCTCTAGAATTCCTGGTGATCCCATTCCTTCCTGCCTCCAATCTACTGTTCCTAGTTGATTTTGGGGTACCCAAGAGGATTCTCTATTATTACCATTCAACAAGCAATCAAGCATTATACTTCATGATCTTCTTTAACAGGCTCTATAATTCCTGGTGTTCCCATTCCTTCCTGCCTCCAATCTACTGTTCCTAGTTGATTTTGTGGTACCCAAGAGGATTATCTATTATTACTATTCAACAAGCATCGTACTTCATGACCTTCTTCAACAGGCTCTAGAATTCCTGCTGTTCCCATTCCTTCCTGCCTCCAATTTACTGTTCCCAGTCAATGTTGTGGTACCCAAGAGGATTCTCTATTATTACCATTCCACAAGCATTGTACTTCATGACCTTCTTTAACAGGCTCTATAATTCCTGGTGTTCCCATTCCTTCCTGCCTCCAATCTATACTGTTCGTGGTACCCAAGAGGATTCTATATTAATACCATAATTATTTAACAAGCATCGTATTATATCTTCTTTTTCTTCCAGCTCCAATCTGGTTGTGTCCCCGATCCCGTAGGTGGCCGGATTCGCCTTACTCGACAAGCAACGTCTCTCACACCTACTCGCCATCTCAGTCTATTATGGGCATCCTCCTTCCTTAATCCTAACTTCTGCATCTCCTCCTCCACCGGGCTCTTCCATGTCATCTTGGGCCTTCCTCGCTTTACCGCTCCAGCCACCTGGAACTCTAGGGCTTCCCTCAGGACAAGATCACCATTCCTCCTCAACACATGACCATATCATCTCACTCCGCCAACTGGTCAACAGGCTCCTCCAGACCGAGCATCCCCCTCAGATCCTCAGCCCTCTTTCTGCCTGTGAGCTTCACACCGCACATCGTTCCCACCATCGCTCTCTCTGTCTTTTTCAGAAAATCCATCTCTCTTTCCCTCAAGCACAATGTCTCACTCCCATACAGCATTGGTATCAACCAGCTCCGATGAACTTTTCCTTTCAATTTCAAGGGGAACCTTCTCCCGTGCAGCAGCTCTTCACAGTCCTTGAACTTCACTCATCAAATCCTCGCTCTAGCTGTCCCCGCAGTCTCACATCCGCCACTCGCGATCACCTTGTCCCCTGAATAAAATAACCCTTTTACTATTTCCATCACCTTGCATAACTCCTCGGCTGGCTACACTACCTCTCCAAGTTGGTTTTGGCATCTTCCAAAGACAAAATCCCTCGTCAGTGCTGGAGTCACCCTCTTTTCTTCCGTACATCTACCATGAATCCATATCCCACATCTTGTACACAGCACCGAGTTTGCCATAACTCACCCGCATACACCACATGAGTTCACTTTACTCACTGTAATTTCCGTGTCATGCCTTCTTACCAACAGCTTCGTCTTCTCGAGGTTGACCTTCAGCCCCTTTCTTTCGAACGCCCCCTTCCACTTCCCGAACTTCTTCCTCAAGCCCTCCATGCATCGACCAGTCGACTCACTCATCAGGACTAGGTCGTCAGCATACAGCATTTCACTCATCAGACCCTCTCTCGCATCCTCCGTAACCACGTTGACCACGATTGCAAACAGCAGTGGTAACAGAAGAGATCCTTGGTGTACCCCAACCTTCACCCCGGAACCCTCTGACACCTCCGAACCGACCCTGACTCTCATCTTCACGCCTTCATACAAGTTCATCACCGCTGCCACCAATACCTCTGGTTAACCTCTCTTTGTCATGACCCACTCCATAATTCTTCATGATACCCTATCAAAGGCTTTCTCCAAGTCGACGAAGCCCATGTATATATTTCTCTGCTTATCCGGTATTCTTCTCGCCACCTCCTCAAGATGAATACGGCATCTATTGTTCCTTTCCCAGGCATGAAGCCAAACTGCATCTCATCTACTTTTCCACTTTTTCTCTTCTCCCGCACCCTCTCCACAATCTTCATTGCATGCTCCAGTAACTTCACTCCTCTATACGCCCACAGCTTCTCACATCCCCCTTTCCCTCATGAATCGGAATCACAGCAATCAGCTTCCAGTCATCCGGCATTCCCTTTCCATCCAGTATCCTTATATAGCTTTATCACCACAGTATTCTCCATCTCTCCACTTGCAGTTATCATCTCCACACTGACTTCAGAGAGGCCAGTTGCACTCTAGCACTTCTGGTGTTCTCATTCCTTCCTGTCTCCAATCTACTGTTCCCAGTCAGTTTTGCAGTAGCTAAGAGTATTCTCTATTATAAAGATTCAACATGTATTGTACTCTTTCACCCATTCTAACATGCTATAGCATTAATATTCCTGGGGTTCCCATTTCTGTCTGCCTCCAAACTACTGCAGTTAATTTTGCGGTAGCTAGAAGGATTCTCTGTTGTGACCATTGGATATGTCTTGTATTCTTCTACCTTTTTCAACAGGCTCTAGCATTCCTGGTGTTCCCATTTCTTCCTGCCTCCAATCTACTGTTCCCAGTTGGTTTTGTTGTAGCTGAGAGGATTCTCTATTTACCAAGCCTGGGCTCCAGTATGCTGGTAGTCATTGGACTACAGAAACTACTCATGCACGAAAGGTACCTATTATTTCTGTCTCGCCAGAAGAAAGTTGAGGAGGATACTAGCTTCAGCCATCACTCGTGCCTGCATATGTGTATGTATGTGTATGTGTATGTGTGTCCCACTTTGCACGATATCTTGTTTACTTGAAGTATCGGAGATAGTTCATTATCGCTCGTACCTCGATTTATTATCAGTTAGGAATGTAACTTCATTATCAGTCAAGTTTTTTGTATCATTATCGGTTAGTGATTCATCATCGATCAAATATATATCATTATCATATAATATGTTCATTATCGGTTACAGCATTGATTCATTGTCGGTTAGAAATTTAACTTCATTATCAGTCGAGTTTTGTATCATCATCGGTTAGTGATCCATTATCAATCAATTGTTTTTATCACTATCAGTCGAGAATTCATTATCGGTTACAGCATTGGTTCATTATCGGTTAGAACTGTTACTCCATTATCAGTCGAACGGGTGATTCATTACCAGTTAGGGGAATTGTTACTCCATTATCGGTGGTACCCTGTAGTCATTATTGGTTAGAAATGGTCAATTTTTTTATATCATCATCGATTAGTGATTCATTAACGGTCAATTCTTATATCATTATTGGTTATTCATAAACACCTTTATTGGTTTTCTGCAATTTGATTGGCTGAGTTGATCACATGCTCTCATTCGAGACCAGTTTCGAATCGCCATTCGAACCCTGCCCAATTTGCCTGAAAAGTCTAGGGAGAATTGCTATCATACCAAACATTGTGTTGAGAGAGATTGTTATAGCAACCAACGAGTTATCCCAGCATGAATTCAAAATCTGGATTGTTTCTGGTTTGAATAGTCGACGCTGCGCATCGGTTATTTCAAAGTCTACGATGACGTCATCATCGGTCTTAAATGCAATGAGAGACCTCGCGGCACCCAGGTATTTATCCCCTAATTAGTGAATCATTATCAGTTAGTTATATCATCATCGGTTGTAACAGACCTATCACACTTGATCAATCCCATATTTGTTCTCAGGTTTAAGAAGCTCGTGTATTCAGCACTGATCGTCACAGTGGCGTTCCATGCTGGCAAAACTGCTCGAAGAAACGTTGACTGGTAAACAAATATTCACTGATTTTTTTATAACCTCCTGATCTCGCTTGCAAAAGCTCAGATCAATTCTTGATCGGACATAGTGAAAACTATGCAGGGTGTGGTGCGGAGGAGCGATACCGGGTTTGCTGAGGAAGTGTTGGTAGGGTGCTGAGGTGTGTAGGGGTGACGGACATGCACCCTTCATTATCTAGCATAAATTCGAAACATTTGATCGGTAAAAATGTGCTCAAATGAGAGTGCTCAAAAGATGCGAGTTTGTTAAGTTTTAGGCAGCATTTTCAGAAAGAAAAAGGGGTATGGGTGAAGCAGTAAGACGGAACATATCAAGCAGCTCATGAATGAACTGGCTCCATGGGATTCGAACGAAACTCGGTGGATGTGGACTATAGTTTGTCTTGAACCACATGATGGTCATCAAGGTCAACATTACAGACAAAGTTCATGTGATTGCCCGTGTCTATTATAGACTATCATATAGTTGTTACTGTATTTTGCAGGATGTCCGAGAGGTCGCTGTTTCGGTCCGGTCTCCAGATTACCCGCACTAATGCTAAACTCTGGAATAATATCGGACATTCCTACCAAGCGGAAAAGAAAACAGAAATCGCCCTTCACTTCTTCAGGCAAGCAACAATGTGAGTCTATTCTTATTACAGCAAGCAAAGTTTTATTTCCCATGCAGTAAATCGCTGTTAGCAGTGCTGGAGGACTCGAGACCGGACTTAGACTTGAGAGCTGTCCTTATGTCCTTATGTCAAAGGCTCCGGACTCGAACTCGACTCAAAGGACTCAGGGACTCGGTGCAAGTAAATTCATACCTTATTTTACCCATAACACAACGAACGCATTTGTAATGGACTACTCAGAAAATAGAAATGATGCATCCCACACCTTGGAAGAGCCAATTTCTGTCTGATTATTCATCGCCTGAGCCGTAGTGGTTGTTATACTGGGTCCACAATTCTACGAATATATTTTGCATGGGGACTCGAGGACTCAGCTACTGTGACTCGGACTCGGATGCCAAGGACTCGATTTCAGACTCAGACTCGGTTGCCAAGGACTCTGACAGAGTCAGTTTAGTCATGTCGGAAGGATGGATGCTGATCACTAAACGCCTACTAAGAAGTCCACAGATATAATAATATTTATACTATCCTGTTTGAGGCTCTTTCTATAGGCCTATAGCACTTTCCCATGTCATTAGAAAAGGGCCTCCCTGAACTTACTGTGGGATTATCTTGCGATCGCAGAATAATTCCCAATCAAAAATGTCTGGCACACAAGACATTGGGGACTCACGGCTGTCAGGAATGTTGTGGCTTCGACGGTATTAGCCTAAATGCAATTGTCAGATTTCTCCCTCAAAATCCTACTCTATCGTAATTATCATCTACGGAATGTTCATTGTTGGCTATGTTTGCCGGTAATTCGTACTTCCAAGCATCCAATTCGGTTAAGTACAGTCATAATTAGACGTCATTTCACCCCGATTTTCACCGCTATTTTCGACTGGTTACTCGGTGAGTCATCGGGCAGCAATATGAGAATAATACGGACATTACAAAAAGTCAGGCTTGTGGTTACCCCCCGGCGCGGTTAGCTTAGAAACAGTAAGTTCAGGGCAGCAGGGAGACCAATTTCTAATGTCGATGATGCACTCAAAACTCTTTGCATATCTAATTTCTGCTGATCACAAAAAGCAGGGATGCTCTCGAACCATCCTGGATAATTAGTCGTAGTCGTTCGGGCGCGAATTGTATTCAGTTTCGTCACATGGTCCCCCTTATGAATAGGTGGGATGACGCATTGGATATGGAGGGTCTTGCCCAAGGACACACCGGTACACGCTAAAAACAACAGAGTGAACCATTCACTCCTCCAAAGAGTGAAGTGGAGTGAATGTTCACTCGTATGGAGTGAATTTTCACTTCACTCTTTGGAGGAGTGAATTGTTCACTCTTTTGTTTTAAGAGTGTAAGGCCAGTCGGTCATACACGTACAGGGTTCACACTCAGAACCTTTCGAACCAGTTTCAGAATCAGTTGCTGTACCTATACTGGGCTAATCTGATCAAATTAACAGCATGCTGAAGGCAAACTTTGCTTCTGGCATAGTGACCCTAAAAATAAAGAGAAATAATGCATCTGAAACCTGGTGAACTTGATGAAAATTAGTTCTGTCTGAGGCGTATCAGTCAATGCTGCTAGGGCCTACTCTAATTGTTCTCGAAGCCCTCGAAAGACGTTCATTTCTATTTTTGTAATGATAATGCCGTCTTTCCTACAGTGTTCAGCCAGACGATGGTGGCGCCTGGATCAACATTGCCCGGGCCTTTCAAGCGCAGGAACGAGATGAGGAAGCCATGGAGTACTTCCGTAAAGCTGAGCTCCTGTGGCCCGCCGAGCGGTCAAGACACCCAAGATATCTTTCTATTTATATTTTCATGTCAGAGATATTAAAGAAGGATCCTGCTAAACATCATGATGCATTAGAGGTTAGTTTGATAAAGTGATATACTGGTTGTAGCCTCGAACCCTGTCTGCTACGAAAGATCTCGCTTGATATACCCGCAGTCCAATAACTCATGAATGAACATGTATGTTGCTACTAATATAAACGTTTGCAAACGTTCCTTGAAAACATACTTGTACGGTAACGCTAGATAATTCGTTCTTGCTTCAGGTTAACTGTTATTGTGTTAGGCGCTGTGTTCTTTGTAGAGCGCCATACAAATGTTTATTATTATTATTTATTATTAATATGTTCGTGTCCAGAACTTTATTATTAATAATAATAATAATAATATCTCGTTCTTATAGGCTATAGCGCTATCCCACGTCGATGACATTCAAAGCGCTCTACAGATATTGCCCCTGATCATTGGTGACTTGTGAATCCCGCACCTTATATTGCGCATTACAGCATTTAACATTGACTAACTTTTCTTCTGATTCTCATACATGTAAATTAATGTTCGTCATACGCCATAGTAACACTCAGTAGACGCCAAACAGTGACGGATCACCCCAGAGTGAAACGATGCAATCATCTAAAATCACGTGAAGAATAATTGGGATAATCATCATTCAACATATCGACACAATATATCTTAGGATTGTACTTATGAATCGCTCATATATAGCCGAAAAATACGTCCTCCATCATTCACTGACTGCCTCACCGAATATTTTACAGCTGTAAATTTAACATGAAATCCTGCCGGAAATCAAGACGGAACTGATCGAAGCTAGCAAACTCTTGTCCCTTCGGACAGACATAACTACATGATTCTAGCGAACAACTGCCGCTAATATACACCGGTGATCGCTGTTGGGGAACTCTTGATGATGAACACAGGGGGAAAATATCGACATTCGTGCAATTGTAGTCTCCTGCTAAATGTTGTGGAAGTTATTTTGAGGCATAGTATAATCAAATGGAAGAATATGTCCAACAAACCAGCATGACAGACATACGAAAAACAAATTAAGACCCTCGGTCCCCAGCAGCTCTATGCGTCCGAATCAAGGTGGCGGGTTGTCAACGCAAGAAGCAGGGGGGGGGGGGCTTAGAATACCTGGGTAAGGACAGGCCACCTATGGTACTTGACCAAGGCAACATATAACGTCAGATCACTGTTGCAAGAAGTGAGACTATCGGAATGAGGAGAGGAACTCGAAGGAGACAAATGGGGCATCGGACTTGGTCGAGACCATAGAAGAGGTTAGGAATTCACCGAATTAAAAGAGTGGGCATCATTTCTACCACACTTCTAACTAAAGACGAGAGTGAAGCAGGAGTCGGCTTCCTGAAGAACAGAAGCTTAGCAGGGAATATAACAGGAACCAAAGGTGTGAATGATCGCCTCGCCCCGCCCAATTGACAGTATGAATCAGAATTATCCAAGTATATGCGCCAACATCAACGTACGACGATGAAGATGTGGATAAACTCTATGAGGAAATAGCCGAACGCACTACTGGGGAACAACAAGACGCAATGTACCATAATCATGGGAGATTTCAAGCACTATTGGACATTCTCGGAGTGGAGAAGGAAATGACATGGGAGACAGAATCAATAAGTTCTCAACCAGCGACAAGTTTAAAATAATGAACCACATATTTGAAAAAGGGAGCAGGCAGGAAATGGACATCGAAAAGCCCAAATGCATTACAAAGAATGAAATCGATTTCATTCACTCAGATAGTCCACACACATTCAATGAACCACATATTTGAAAAAGGGAGCAGGCAGGAAATGGACATCGAAAAGCCCAAATGCATTACAAAGAATGAAA
>JAUOBX010323153.1:0-11039 GCA_032360705.1 Eupentacta quinquesemita
ATGGCTGTATCTTTCTCTCCGTCCGAAACTGTCAGAGAGCCTGCCTGTTTTTTCTGGGCCCAAGGTAATATCCGTGAAGTGCTTTGAGCATATCATTAACATGAGTAAGTACTATATACCGTAAAGCTTCCAATTGACGCCCTGGGCTTCAATTGGAACACCCACTGGCCAGGGGGGTGGGCGTCAATTAGGGTACGAATCCCAAAGAAAAATTGACATAGGAAATATGTTTGGGCATCAGTTAGCACTGCTAAGTAGGCTATTGTGAATAGGTGAGTTCGAAAAATTGGGAGTGGGCGTTAATTAGGAGTTCTTCTGAAATATTGTATCCCTGACAAAACCTGGGTGTGGGCGACAATTGGAGCATGGGCGTCAATTAGAACCTTCATGGTAAGCACAATGAAATGTTTTTTCATTACCATTTGCCTAGATTCAACCAGCAATTTTTTTCATATCCAATAAACTGGGGGTTGTGCTAGGATTTTTCTGACAGATGACCCCAATTGATAAGGCTTCAGTAACTAGGATTTGAACTTAGAACGGATTGACTAATGGGGAGGGGGGAATTTTCCACTTTCCTGCAAACTGAAGATAGCTAAACTAACTACTAACCTACTCATATATCGAACAATTATTTTTCTGACAGATGACCCCAATTTCCCATCATGAATGTTTCTCTTGGTCAGTGAAACATTGGTAAAATGTTACATCAGGATAGATATCGTTTTTTCTTTTTTCTACAGTAGCAGCAGCACTAATTTTCAACTTTCCTGCGAACTGAAGATAGCTAATTGAAACTAACTACCAACCTACTAATATATTGAGCAATGAAGTCGATTGCAGCTACAGCCTCTAGATAACGTTAATTATAGACAACCCAAGATAACAATAGTTGCCTTCAGTCAATTGTTTTATCATTCCCATTTAGGAGAGCTCAGATTGAAGAGAAATAATCCCGTATAGATTATGCAGCAAATCAATTTAGCTATAGATCAAGCCAGGCCAAAAGATGACAAAGAGAATGTACAATAGTCACGTCTCCAACAGTATGATTAAATCAATGGCGAGAATGACAATAGGCCCCGCCCACATTTAGACCAAAATCCTCAGGCAAAGACTGGTTCTGAATATAATAGATTCATGGACACTGGATAATTATCCTAAAATGTGTTTTATTCTAATCACCGGTGAGACATCTCTATTTGAATGCATACTCAATCAGTCATATTCGGCAGGATATCCAAATAAAGGTAGTACAATGCGTAAGCACATAAATGCAAATGAATTCAAAATAATGTTACATGTATCATTTGACGCTCTCACAAGTACCATTGACCACTTACTATATAGAATTTCACGTGAGACAAAAAAAGTTTGGTAGAGTGCATATTGTGCTTTAAACTTGCAGATAGGAGCAGTGATGACATTATATTCATACACAAATTTGGCCACAATTTCAACCATTTTAGAAGATTCCCAATGAAAAGAGGGTTTATTCGCTGCTACTTCACTTTAAATGAATACAAAACTGGTAATAACGTCAACAATTCATTCATAGAAGACTGACTATGATAAAGTCCCATGTTCCAACCAGTGATGGAGGACTCGAGACCGATTTAAGAGGACTCGGTCTTGGACTCGGATGCTAGGGACTCGGTCTCGGGCTAAAGGACTCCGGGACTCGGTCCGAGTCCTTGTCCGAGTCCTTCACTGATTTTTTGCAAACAAATTTGTTGGTGCTTCTGAAAAACATTGTATCAAACATGCTAACAGTACTAAGATAACAGCGATGATGCATCCAACTTCTTAACAGAGCCTATTCGTATTTTTGAATAGCTTGAGCCATAAAGGACCATACACACTACACTCGTCAGCAAAATATAAATATATACATTTTGGTTGAAATGCCGAGTTAGTATATGGACTAAGATAACAGCGATGATGCATATAACTTCTTAACAGAGCCTATTCGTGTTTTTGAATAGCTTGAGCCATAAAGGACCATACACACACGTCAGCAAAATATAATTATATACATTTTGGTTGAAATGCCGAGTTAGTATAGGGACTCGGGGACTCGGACTCGGGACTCGAACCCATGGACTCGGTCTTGACTCGGACTCGGGAGCTGAGGACTCGGTCTCGGACTCGGACTCGAATGCTAGGGACTCGGTCTCGGACTCGGATTGGCGGGACTCGACTCCATCACTGCACAGGACTCCGACATGGGATAGATAGATAGGTACGACTACAGATATTTTTCGCATTAAAATATCGCATTTCCTGACAACAGTGTGTTCTGTTGCCAATGTCAGGCTAGGTTCTGAGGAGCTCAAGATTCGGAATCTAGAACAGCACCACAGCGACCATAGCCATTGCTCTCATCAATAATTTGATCTGTTTGGGAATTGGTATTATTATTCAGTCTATTGGTTAAATTTCCTTTGCAAAGTCAAGGGGGATTACACACAGGCAGCCACTTACAGTACAGACCTATATGTGTGTACCTTCCGTCCTACCTGTTATTTTGAGCAATCTGGATAAACAACCTTGCTCAAGGATCCAAACTCAGTAAGCTACAGATACTGGGATACATGACAACTCTTTTTGTGTACAGGGGTACAGGCTGTTGGCAGCCTTCACAACCCCCCTTCCTCACCCTATCCATAGTGTCACCAAGCAGGGTGAAATTTGTTTACAGAATACATTAGAAGACCAAATGACTGATGCAGATAGACTATATAGTCTCTTGTGTGCAGGGTTCAGCCAAGTTGTCTTTTCTTCAGTGCGAGTTTACAGAAATCAGTCTCTGTCCCTTTTAAAGGTCAGTGTGATGACAGGCAACTGTAGTGTAGGTACGGCAGTGGTGCCACTATACTTTATATCATAGGAGGGGATTTTCTCCCTGTGAGTTATTACTAGAGAGATTTCAGAAGAGGAAAGAGGAACTCTAGCCTTAGGCTTCATATATTAACAATATACAACCACATAAATCCTGGGTTATTCTTTCGAAGGGATCCCTATGACTTGACAGTGAAATCCCATCAACCCACCCCTTAGCGCCAACACTGATGTAGTGCAGATTAGGTACAGTTTAGTGCTCCGTAGGTCGATTATTGAGCTGATAGTTCATAGTGGTGTGCTATACTGTAGGCTGTGTGCAGTTCACATGGATCTGTGCCTGTCCACTGCAGAGCAAAAGGAGACCCATTGTACCTTAAAGGTGCTCATGGATTTGGGACCCAAGGCCCAGTGTGGGCCCTAGGGCCCATCATGTGAAATCACACAAAATGCCTCTCCTACTACAAATTTTGGTGCACAGGGCTAATGTTAGTCATAATGATGGTCTAACAGCCATACTTCAGGGATGTTCAGGAGTTTGGTGCTTGAGGCCCGGTGTGAGCCCTGGGGCCCATCATGTGGAATTATGCACAATGCTACTCAACTCCTATAAATTTTAGTGCGCATTGCTGATGTTTGGTCATACTGATGGTCTAAATAGCCATACCTTTGGGGTGTTCAGGAATTTTCGTCCCAAGGTCCCACTCAGGCCTATGGGTCTCTATGGCCTATTTTATGAAACTACACACAATGGTGCTGTTATTTAATCATACCATTGGGATGTTCACAATTTTTCGGTCTACAGTAAGGTCATCGAGACTGCACTAGTGGCACAAATTTACACATACCAGGTGAGCTACTGTGCCATCGGCACTCTTGTTCCTACCCGATGTATCTGATTGATGTACGCTTTTCACGATTTCTTAAAGTGATAATCCGGACGCACTGGATGTACGCGTAGTGATGTAGCCTTATAACTGAAGGCTGGATTCCATATGTGCGGATGCGGGATGCGGCAAAACACTTAAACGCCGCTTTCACGCAAACAAAAACGTGGGAAGTGCTCAAATAAGCTGTATTATGGTGATAGAGATGAAAACAGATCCCAACGTAGCAAAAATGTATTCGAATAAGTCGGGAATAACGTCGTGTGAGCAAAATTACCACACGTACTAATGCGGAATTAATGCCACATACCGCAATGGAGTTATGAGGATTATCTTCCTTATAAAAACACGTTAACGTCAATATTTATGAGCTTTTTCATATTTGTTGTATTTGCGCCTTCTCCTACAGCATTTTCCGTCCCAAAACGATTTTGAAAATTATTCCGCGTCCCGCATACGCACTTATGGATTCCGACCTTAACACGGGGGAGGGTAAATTCGTTTTTGAACGTGCGCGTGTTGCATAGTTCGAAAGCGTCAAGAGAACCCCGTATATCGAAACTATACACGAATTGTTATAGGCCTATCTGAAAAGGATATTGTATAGGGCGAATGTTCCGCTCCAGGTCCGCTAAGTGATGAAGTTATGGCTAGTTTGTACTTAAATACCGCCATCATGTTGATAGTAGTTGATGAGTCAACGCACGTTCTCATATTAGACAGTCATTTTGACAAATAATTGCTGATGTTTGATTCATGGTAGCTTCATCTGGATTTTCAATTCTTTGACTATAGTCAGGAAATCTGTTAGAGCATATATATGTATTAGGGTGTACGAGGCATGTGAACTGGAGTCACCCACCTAACATCATCACTGCATGGATACTATATTCACTATGTCAATATGTATATAGCCTGGGGGTACCATGACCCGTACACCTAATGACAATATCTAGTAGTAAAATATCTTGATTGAAGAAGGTTGGATATGTTGAAGAAGTGAATTTGACTCTCCAAAATCATCCAGTGATATGTCCTCGTTCATCCACTGTAGTTCCATTCGAAGAGAACATTACAGAACCATCATGTCTTGGAGACAGGGTGTCATTTTGCGATACAACTCACCACCGGTACTTTGACCCAACCACTTCAGAGAGTATTATTCATTATTAGAGGCTACCATATCACTATCCTTCGTTCTATACCTCTAATTTGACAGCACAGTCATCATTTTATCAAATGATGCCTTGTATGGTGGCCAAAGCCTTTTCCCAATAGTCTAACGATCGAATCGAGTAAAATAACCCATGATTGTCAATTGCTACCTCAAAAATGTAGAGAAATCGTTATAGTTAACAGGTTTTGACGTATTCCAATAGAATATATTGTTGTGGCAGGAGTCCCTGATGCAGATGTTGTTTTACATTTGAAACATGGCGTTCCTAAGCGTTTCGCTAACATGCAAACAGTATGCGCTGTTCGGGTCATGGTACCTTTCGGGTCATGGTACCCCCACTTTGGTGATCTCCACCATAATGAGGGCAGCGGGGTCATGTTGAAAGACATCCGAGTTCACGTAACCAGAAGTGTTCAATCCTTGTAACATATCAGGAATGATTGGTCGACTCGAGTTGAATTGGGTCGTAAAAGAATGTTCCAATTTTCTCATTTCCATGACATCAGTTATATGCCTGCTCTTGTCTCAGGCCAACTCGAATATCGTCTGAGTTCGATCAACTCCAAAATAAATATGAACATTATTGTGCAGCTTACACAATGAACAGTTGGATAGTAAAATCGTTCTGTTTTTTGGTACACAGGAGGAACCCATCAACGAGGAAGGACGAAAATGAATTCAGCAACCCGAGCAATGAAGACCACAAATTGTTACCTATCGGTGACAACAGTGGCAATCCAGTGAAGGCCTGATGATCTCCTAATACCAAATCCTTGCATTCGGACAAATCTTGCATGATACCGTAGGGTGTGGAATCGTAAACTGATAGAAGATTGTGGAATTGTGGGATTGCAGTAGATGCGCAATGTAGGCTAATATAAGGTTTTCATCCGCTGTTCAGTTCTTATTGTATATTGTTCGTTCGTTATTGTTAGGACTGGGGATTAGTTTTTGAATTAAGATTAGCAAACAGTGATAATTTTGTATTCCGATGTGCATACGCGTCGCATGTATATATGCAGTTGCGTATCGTCACTGCACATTGATCTGCGCATTTTCTCTATACCTAGCAACACTATATCCGTAGCCTAAGCTGTTATCCTAACTACGAAAATCAGCAGATTCTTCTAGAGTTAGGGGATCGTTTGGATTTCTATGTGATGGGCGAAGAACACTTTTCATGTAACAAATTGTTGTTCCACCCAACCTGTTGTACAACTACGTCGAGGAATCGTCACAATTTATTATTAGGTATAACCTACTAGCGAGTGCGCAAATTGATGGGGATATCACGGAAAAATACGGTACTCATTTTGTCTCTTGATTCACAACTCGCATACTGTCCTTGCAATATGCCTCGATCAAATGCCATGTCGAAGAACTTGATAAGGTGATTCTCATGGTGATATAACCGAATTATAATGAGAAAGCTATCGCAGTTTGAATGCCAAGTGCGCAAATCCAGGGACCGCCATGCTGCAGGATATAATGTGTAGTTTCATTGGCTGTTTGCTTCGTATAGTATCGATCATTCTCCAGTGTAAAGATTGGGAATTAGTTTATGATTGCAGTTATAATTAGCGAATAGAGAACATCGGTATATTTCAGCATGCATTGTTCATGATATTTCTATTTACTCTAATTTGAATAATATATTCTGGCAATACGAAGATTTTCACAGAATACTTCTCTATTGGATGGACGGGACTCGAAGCTTGCCCCGCCCTTGTTTCTACTTCTGTCAATGAGTATGAGTACACTGGGTCGTATACAATACAAACAGGACGAAACAGCCAATCACAATAGCCTGTTCGTTGTACAACTCGAACTCGAATGTCAACATGTTGAAGTCACCGATTCGTCTATAGTATCCACTTTCAGCAATCGTAACCGAGGATGAGATTATTGAAGACGTTACTAGAGCTGCTTCCATTCCCCTCAAACTGACTGTCCGCTATTAGCGAGTATACGATTGGATATATGTTGTATGCTGATGAAACAAAACAAAACAAAAGTCACACACGAGGGGTTCTGTATTGATGTGCAAACTCTGTTCATTAGTAGGTTGGAAAAACATCTGAGAACATGCTATAGACTGTTAGATATTTGAACCACATCCAAGGTCTGTTTGGGGGAACTGTGACTGTGTGTAATAAACAAGTGTCCTATTTCGATACAAAGGACACGCAAACACAGGCTCTACATTATATTTCAGCTTTTGTGTTTAAAAAAAGCCCGCCAGAGAAGGTGGTCAAGACAGAGAGTGGAAGTATTAGAGAAGTGGTGACTGGTGGTAGCAGTGGTAGTGACTTTCTATGTTAATGTAAGACATGAATTAGAACTGAACAGCTGCTGACAGACACTACAGTTCATGAATTAGGATATTGGGAGAGAGCACAAATACATAATAGAGTGAAACTCCGTCAGAATGAAGAATATCACATACTCATAAACACGACTCAGGGGAGCTGTTAATCAATCAGACCTACTACATCATCAATCGATTTACGGTGACCTCGAAGCGCCCTACATATATTGCCCTGATTACGAGGAACGGACACCCCTCCGGAATGGATGGGCCTAGCGTTTACTCAAAACCACTCGGATGGGAGTTGTGATGTGTAAGATTCGATCAACATTCTGGAGCATCATAGCCTGAGAAAATCCAATCTTCGAGAACTATCATTCTTTCAGCAGACCTGGAACCTGTACATCGCAGTAGACAGGAGCACCATGCTCATACCCAGCGATACCGTGGGGCGAGAATGCAAGTTCGACCACGACAGCTGTGTACACCCGACCGACTTATTACAACTAATCCGTAACACCCCTCCCCCCGTAATTAACGATTTCACTGCACCACAGCAGAACCTGGACACTACGACCTCATTAACTCCCACTGCGAGTACAGCCACCTCTGGAGATAATCACCCGGTTATTACTGTAGGGATCGAACTAGAAACAAGCCAGAACTGCAGTATGCAAATCGTCACTAATAACTCTCGCACAATCATGTGGATGCTATCGTCGCGTGTTTTCATACAGAATAAACCTAATCGTAGCCACTGCGATTAGACATGCAAAGGGATCAGCGCTGAAGTGGGGTAGCGTCATTCAACCACCACTACCGAAACGTGGCTACATTGATACCCGCCCCGAATGTACACACAAGATAAATTGTAACACAGTCTGGTACGGTACATGTCACTGAGCATAAATGCAGCTCGAGCTAGGGAGGTGCACGGTCTGGACTTATCAGCACGGACTGCTCCTGAGATTAGTGCACATACTCATTGTCTAACATGTACCAAACTCTTGGACTGAGACAGGTTCCTCAGAAAGTGGCCTCTACATCAGACCCTGAGCATTGCAATTACCAACTTCGGTGGGACTACGGTAGTTGAAGAGTTCAACGTGGCTGAAATTGTAGCATGTGGTCTTTGCAACAGGAAATGGTCGAGCCCATCCGTAATTCAATGGGACAGACATGTGTATCAAGTTATCGATCAATCCGACACCAACGGATTGGCGATTCCAGCGACAGCGGCGATGACTGCTGCAGATACATACCAAAAACCATAATATATCCAGTCACTATTCGTGTCGCGGAGATATGATCACAACCATTGTAATGAATGAGCCAAGAGACCTACGTTGAAAAACAATTGTAATTTGTCCAATCTTGTAATAGGCTGATGTGCAGTTAATAGCTCTAAGAAACTTTCGGTCGATGATCGGCAATATATACAATATCACAATGATATGCTAATGACATATTGATAATTCTGCGAATAATGCAGCAATAAAAGTTGATCAGTCTCCAGAATGAGCTGGTTACCATGATGTTAAGTATGAAATTTGACGACTGATCATACTGACTGACGTGAAAGGTGAGTGTAGTCGAAAAGCACGACTTCAATTTCACCGCCCTCTCTTTTGCCTCTCCCCATTTTACGTTGTCGAGTAGCTTCTCTTTTGTCAGTTTGTCGAATCGGTGAGTGGGACTGCAATTGCGGAGAGATTGGGAATACATTCTGTACCGTAAACCGGGTAAATCGAGGACGAAACGTACTTCCTTCGTACGCAATCTGCTTCCACTCACGATCTGAGCCACTTAACCTACTGAGATCTTATAATACGCCCACCAACCACGTGACCTAAAAAGTCGAGAGACTGAGATCCAATGTAGCTCTTTAAGAGTCGCGCAGTAATACCTGCATCCCCAAGTCTGCGCACGTCTTTCGGCAGAGCAATATTATGCTCCTCAAGAGTCTCCGTTAATACCAAGGTGTCGTCAATGTACGACACGAGGCAAACCTCCAAGCAATCGGCGGACAATACGCGTGGAAGTCGCAGGTGCATTGAATAAGCCAAAGGGCAGCATTGTGAACAATCTTTCTGCTGTGACAAACGAATTTGCTTGCACCTCTTGGTAAGGACATAAGATCCTCGACATTCTGTACCGTAAACTGGGGGAACTTAGACACGTGGGGTAATTTTGACACTCCTGGATTTTATTGAAATGACCGACTGCCCTCTATTTCGAAATGTTTCTCTCTTGTTATTCCCTCGCATTTGTAGGGGTATGGTTGGGAGATTCTTTCTCAAATAAGATTATTATGGTATATTCTACCGGAAGTAATAATAAATAACTGAAAGATGCACTAATTTGCATAATTTTGGGACAGCTCCCGTTGCCACTGTAAGTATTATTTTAGGTTTTAAAAGTCCCTGAGTAATTCACAGCACTTGTAATGTATACAAAATAAAACTTTGCAAAGAATATATTCAATTTGACATTTCCGAAATGTTTATACTGATGCTCCAGTGTCTAGTCAAAGTTGCCCAAAATTAGGAAATTTACATCTTCCCCTTTAACGATGACATAACTTTTGGAAAACATCTCCCATTTGCATTAAATTTGATTTGTATGGACATCTACGGGTCCCAATGTTATTTTTTGAATAAGAGATGGGTGCTACTCATTTACCTCTTGGTTTAATCGACAGGAAATATGGAGAAATAACTGTCAAAGTTACCCCAGATTACGATATTAGCACTGGAAAAGCGATAATTATCCGATCAAGCAATGTGAAGTTTATACAAAAGCGATAACTATTATCAAGGTCCTTCATTATCACAATTGGTGATGCATATATATGACGATTCTGATGGGGCAACAATCACCATTCGTCCCATCTTAGCAATTTCTTCCCTATTTCCGCTCCTCAAGGCATACGGTGGGTAAAGTTTGCATCGTACTGGATCACATGTGGTTAGAGTGATTTCCACTGTGTACTGGAGAGCTATACAACATGAGCAGCCCGCCAGAATACCCGTATGGCAACTGTGGTATCCAAGTCGCATATAGTTATAATGCATTTTCCCCCGACACTTGTCAAGTATGCTTCAAACAGAAGAAAAGCTGTCCCTTGTGACTGACGATTTGGAGGATAACCGAAGAAATGCAAGATTATCCGCATCTATCAAATCAGTTCAAATGATGGGGAATAGAAACAATGAAGATAACGCCAGGTCGAGATTTTACACATTGTTATTTTATATTGTGTATATAAAGTGTACTTTAATAACCTTAAAAATCAAACCAAATGACAATATGATTCGTGGTTCTACAAACAGCAATTAACAAAGCATGCAGTGACAACCTAGTTCATATTATTACTCAAATGACAGTGAACATGTGATTATATCCCCGGGACGCGTTAAGCGTCTGGAGATATTAAGGTTTTGGGGGTGTAGCAGCCGCCTCCGCCGTCTCCGGAAACATTAGGCGTTAGCGCAATAACTTCTCAACGCTTTATCCGATTGATCCGAAACTTGGTACACCAGTCCGCCTTAGTAAAATATCGGATGGGTTCGAAAGTGGGTGTTGCAGAACGACTGCTGCCCTCTATTTGCACGTTTTATGCGAAAATATCAAGTTTGTCCAATTCACACGAAACTTGGTGGATGGGTACTACAGTTGGTCCCGAAAAACGTTTCGAGGTCATCAAGGGTCAAATGTGCGTAATTTATGCGATTTTCCTAACTTTGTCAGATTCGAACGAAACTTGGTAGATGTGGACTACCGTTGATCCCGAGAAACATGATCGTCATTTCAAGGTCACCGGAGG
>JAUOBX010323264.1:0-11038 GCA_032360705.1 Eupentacta quinquesemita
ACATTTTCAGATGACAAAAGCCTCGCTGAATGCCACCATTTGGCACGTAGGCCCTACCAGAATTGTTAAAATTTTCAGAAGGGGAGGGGGGCACCCCTTATACCCCTCCCCCAGGACGGCGATCACTAAATCTTGTAAGCCACCCCATAAATGGACTCAGCCCCCCCTCAGCCTCCCCAACCCAAAAATCCTGGCGCCGCCACTGCACTGTGAGTCAATGCGATGCTGTTTTTCCATATCTACATGCTGCTACAGGCACCTCGGAACGAGATATCGAGTGAGGCGGAAATTACACAACCTGATCGCAGCAGCGGAGGGGCGATGGAATAAGTTACCTCGCTGTGTCGAAGGCAATCATATTCCGTTATAACAGCAGCTCGGGCGATAAAATCATACTAACAATAAGATTCAACTCTTATCTCGGTTATTACCGGATATGCTGATGATCCGTAAAAGAAATACTTTCATGATCACGCATTCAGTTATGCTAGTAGACTGAAAAATGTTGCTCTTTCAAACTCGTTGAATTCGAAGTAACTTGGTTTACTTCGTTGTGTTGACGGTAATCACATCCAGTTATTAGCAACTGCTCGGGCGACAACTGCAATGGCGGATGACTCGTATCGGTGTTGGGTGTACTGATATACCAGAGAGGATGAAACTGTTTCATGATTGGGGATTGGGGTTATGTTGGTTAACTAGTAATGTTAATGTTCCCAACCCGTTGCAGCAAAAATGCAACCCGTTGCATAAACAACATACCAGTGAATGGGTATATGATCCGCGTTATGCCTTTCTTCGAGTAGACTAAGCTGACAGTGGGTCCATAGCTGAGTTGTAGATTTAGTGTTTTTCTTGTTTCGTGTTGTGATGCTGTATAACCAGTTTCTTATAGAAGCAGCAGCCTTTGTTGACATGATGTACATTGATGACAACGCCTAATTGCGACCACATTTCGTTTGTTTAACTGCGGTATGATCCCGCCGACGTGGGAGGCAGAGAAAGATATGGAATACAACATGATTGGATTAGCCTGACCTGTGCCGAAACGCAGTGGAGGACAGATCCAGGTGATCAGGAGTGGTGGCTAAGTCTTTACATGCGGTCATAGTAGGTAACAGGTCAATATGAGGTTCTGTCAAACGAATCCATCTTTCACGGACTCAACGATCAGTGGGAAGCCCTGGTATAACCGTTTGTATTTGTTTCTATACATGGAATTATATTCATAAGATAATTTGCTCGATTTACTATAAGTAATCAACAGCAGTGTTATTATGCGATTTGTCACGTAAACACGATAATAGAAAGTCACGATATCGTACCACCAATTCATCACGTAGCACTATTCGTTGGAATGCCTATTAACCAACATAGTGTCACTCAAGTCAGGGGCTGTCAGGCATGCATCAAACGTACCGGGTTATGGTGGAGGAGTCATATCGTTCTTGCTAGGCCCCATCCTAATTAGTTTGGACCATAAATTAGCCTATTACAGTTCAACTCCCCCAAAACTACGAGGGGCTGATAGTAGGTGATAATTCATCAGGGATAGTTCATTCATGATATATTTTATTACGATGTCTAGTGTATACTGATATATAAAACAGTAATAGAGCCATTCTCGAGACAGTTCTCGAGAGAATCAAATCATTTGACATAACTGTAGTAGAACAATAGTTGGTGTATGCGCCCTGAAACATTATTAATATTAATCGAATGGCCGATACCAGAATTGATTAACATATTGTCTACGTCCAACGGATGGTCAGCTGTTTGAATCTCGCTGAAAATAGTATCATATTTTCTACATTTAGGACATCAATAATACGTACTGATATTGTGCAAACATTTTTCAGTATAGCAATACAACACGTAACGTGGAGGTATTCGAAAATAATAATGAAACTGTAGATGCAAACACAACACATGGGTACTTTCTGGACATTACGTGTAATTGGATGCCCTAACTGCGTCCTGGATTTGCTCATCATGTTGGAATTTATTCGTGATCTGATGAGTGACCATGTCATTTCATCTATTATCAATACTTTACAGCAATTTTACTCCTACTACTGTCAAAACTGTCGAAAAAATCTTTTTTAGTAACTCTTAGTTTTATGTTTGTTTCTTGATTGTTCAGCTAATTTGCAATTTTTTCTACCCGTTGTAAATCGCTCGTATATGGCAAATATTATGCGCTATATAAATTAGCCATCTTATTGTTATTACTAGTTACGTTACGTCTCGACTCGAATCATTGATATCCCCACATTATAGCAGAGCACGAGGTACCTCTGTTCTACACGTCATGAGATGTCTTCCCATACATCAATATGGTAGTCAATTCGAACAAATGTAGATTCATCATTTACCGCCTATCATATGATTACCACCCAAGTAAATACTCTGGCAATTTACTTGTATTTTTCATGTTGCTAGTGTAATGACAGGTGCATTAGCACATGTACTATGCAGATATCACTGACTCCATTGTTAATTAACACGGACGACTAACCGGCAGTGTGAATGGAGCGCGAAACATCAGTCACCCTTTGGATACAATATCGTATGAACTGACGCTACTTCTTAGAGTAGTCACTGACTGACCCTAGAGCGCTATAAGAAGCGGTATAAATAATATCATCATTATTATTATTATCATAACACCGACTCGGGTGGACAACCACTATCAAGGTCGGGTACACATATTGTATACATCTTGCAATGTTGTTTCTCAGATCTGCAAATTACATAATTGCCATCACATTGTAAGTTGTACTTCCCTCGAGTAACTTGTCTTACGCTGACGAATACCGACACTCCGCCATGCTGTAGTACAATTATGTTATTCCTCCATCCATATGCTGTAAAATTGTTGCTTTTCCGAATTCGTGGCGTGTCAAGCTCCTTCACACATAATGTGACCTATGCAGTTCGCATTGTGGCATCATGGACCTGCAAATTACATAATCGCTGTGACATTGTTAGCTGTACTTTCCTTGGGCAGCTCGGCTCACCCGGACGAATTCCGACACCCCGCCGTGATCCAGTGCAATGAGGTTATTCCTCAACCTATGATATGTTATTCAGACCTGCAGAGTGCGGGATCGTGCTACGTGGAAACATAACATCATGCTTACGGCGGTGAAAACTGATTGAATAGTTCACTCTGTGGTGATAGCATCTAGCCTCCAGCAACAGCTCGGCCAAACAATATTGAATAACCGCTCTTCATTAACATTGTCAGGCTTCCCTGATGAGCATTTAGTAGCCTCCTGAATCCGTTTCATTCAATTTGAAACTTGAATTCATCCGTGTTGACTGAGGGGGTGCTGGCGGCACAGAGGAATTGTTGTTTGATTATCGTTGTAGCTGTTTTGGTAGAACATTATGGTCCACTTTACCTGATTACATCCAATTATTCTAATCTTGTGTATATCAGTAATCAAGGGGACAGTTACTAGTATATTTACAAAAATGTTGTCTTACTTTTAGGCCAGAATTACATTCATGCGGATACTGCAAAACTCTAGTGATGTTGGATATGCGTGAATCACTGTCAATGAAAATGTACAAATTCACTGGATTCAGTAGCGAGAGATGTCATAACATCGGATAACATTCGGAGAAACGTGGATATCGCACTCTTTACAAATCGAAAAGGCTCGTACTCTTGCATCAACTATGCAAAGTAT
The DNA here is from genome assembly GCA_032360705.1 of Eupentacta quinquesemita. Lineage (NCBI taxonomy): Eukaryota > Metazoa > Echinodermata > Holothuroidea > Dendrochirotida > Sclerodactylidae > Eupentacta > Eupentacta quinquesemita. Next base: position 3,699 of record JAUOBX010323264.1, read on the forward strand.
TTATCTCGGGGAAGTCATTCATTGCCCGTTGATACACATGTTGGTAACTATACATACATACATACATACATACATACATACATAATAAGGGCTTATATAGCGCTGCTACATCAAGATCGAAGCGCTCAACAAAAATAATAAATACAGTTATACAGGACTACAAAGTAATAAGATGAGATTTTAAAGCTTTCTTGAAGGTCGCTAATGAGCAAGCTCCACGGACCGCAGACGGTAGCCTATTTCCAGACTCGAGGTGCGTTGTAAAAGAAAGTTCAGCGATCGACCGATTTAAGGCGTCTGCGAGATGACGGCTCACTAAGTCGTAGAGCATCGGAGGCAGAGCGTGAACCAGCTCTACCGGAGTAGTATGTAGTAAGACACTCGGTCAAGTACGGCGGAGCAGAACAGCCCATACACCTATAGACGAGCACTATGATAAAATTGATACCAAATCAGTCGCAGTCGTATGTATCGAATAGCATTAGACGGGCCACTGTTATCACGACCGGTGGTGTTGTCGTGAATCTGGAACAGTAGAAGACGAGACGGAAATCACACAACAGGCTCTCAGCAGGCTAAAGATCAATCGTTGGTGCAGACTCCTGTTTAGATGATGTACATATCGTTAGAGGCAGCAAATTGGTCAGGCATAAGGTGTATCGGTGGCACAGTAGCAAATGAATTGTTGATAGGGATGAAAATAACATCAATGTGATACAAGTAATTCACTGGCCTGGGCCGTGGGCATGATTCCATAATCTAATTGCCTAATGGATACTATTTTATGGTAATGATATACAACTTTTTTGTGTATATCATTATTGTTATTATCATTATTATTATCATTACTTTTAATTATAATAACTAATGTTGTTCTTTATCACGCAATGTGTATGACAAACACTTCAAATTAACTATTTTTACTCCGTAACGGAACATAATATATCTATGTCAGGTCCGAACTGATTCTGTTATTCCTCGTCTACAATACAACTTTTGCATACTTTAGCTTACAGTTGATTTTACGACCGTTCAACTGGCCAGTTGACCGGACGACATTTAGAACAGGCACGTTATGACAGATGTGTTGAGACCATGAGCCTTCGCAGCTAGGCGCTATCCATTTTCACTCTGCTCATCGCCTGTTTCATGCAGATGTGTTATGCCATAAATAACAGGTTTCGGTGGTTGCTAATCATGTGGGTGATCCGATAACTCCGTCGTGATCAGTGTGATTTTAAATCATGTGGAACGTTGTTTATGGATGAGTCCCCTCGTTAACAGCCGGTCATATCCGTAGTGATTCATACATTACTCATATGATGCGTCGGGTTACCCAGACAAAACATAAATATGAGCCCCGTGTACTGATAGATTTTGCCGTACTACGGTGATAAATTATATCGATTATGGAGGTGACCGATTATAGCATTCTAATTAGTTATAGTCATAAATCGAGAGTATCCTTGGATGAGATAACTACAAACGTCACCAAGGTAAAAAAGGCCATCCCATTTCGTGACATTTATTATATTAAGCCGTGTTATTATGAATGTCGTATGAAGATTACTGTAGTAACTTCGGTAAATCCCAGCCTTATTGTCTGTAATGAAACATGTATGCATATAACAATACCATTAACTGTCATATTTCACAGACTTTCAAGTGTCCACTACTGGTGCGATGTTAGACACATCTCTTCGCGTACCATGGATCAACGCCAGTTACCTTGGTTTGGAGACGAATGTTCGTGTAGTTGTAACCCTTTGTTCTATTTGGCACTGTAGGAAACCTCAAGAGATATTGATCGGTTGATGGAGACCCACGTTCAGACGTTCTGTACTGGCCATTAGGTAGTCATCATGGTATCAAGAATTCAGTTCTTGACCATTGTTAGATTGCGCGGAAGTTTTTTTACAATGTAGGCCTACCTATTACGACTATTTCCGAAATATTGGTAGCCAGTACAAGATGAGGTTGTTTTTTCTTCGAGAAAGTGTGAGATTGTTGTGTTTCAACGACGATACTGTTTCGCCTAGAGTTTATATTAACCTGTTTATCTGTTTCCTCAACTCCATGGGTTTATGTAGTTTGTGAAAATATTGTACTGGAGTTCCAGGATTACATAATATTCCCAAAACCATGCAGCAGCACCAACATAGTTATATAATTCGGAGGCCTCATCATACGAGAAATATAACAACCCATCACTTCTGATAGATTAACAGCACAGGCGTTTTGCTACGGGTATAGGTAGGTTACCCTTCTCGGGCATGACGAACTAAAAATATAATAATAATACGATAACGTACAATGAACTCCGAGTGACTGATCATGACTCTGCATAGTCAGGGTGGATGGTGTACATGCTACTTGTCACAATGTGCGCCGTTAGCGTAAATTAGTTTTAATTGAAACTTACCCCAGGAGTTCTGGAGCTTTTAGTTGCAGCCGTGGTTCAGTATCTAAACTCTTCGTATCAGGCCATATAACTCCAGTCTGGGAATACTAATGGCTCATTATGGAGAAGGAGAGCCAAAACAACCCGGACAGGTAACTGGCGAGAGGCAGCATATAATAGCGTGTTTAGTTTCGATTCAAATAAAGGGGCTGATGCAGAACATCCAATGGATAGCCTTGCTCTTCGCCAAAGCTGAATGAAATGCCCAAATGGACGCAGGAACAGAATATAGCTTGGCCGGGAGACCACCGATGAGTACTCATATAGTTGGCCTAAGCCTAGCCTATCCTGTAGGAGAATCAACAAAAACGAATGATAGAATAGGCCAACTCTAAAATGATATTACGATATACAATGAGAACAAAAACAACATTGACTCTGGCCTGTGATGATGACTTCAAAGACGAACAATGTTGATAGAAAATAGCTACATTCTCCTCGGGTAATTATATCAAACATCGTACTGTCAAATACAAAATAGGGGGAAGTGAACATGTATTATTAAATAAGGATAGGCTAATTTTCTGGTAAATTTACTCTGAGAACAAACTATTAGCTGATGACAATAATTCCATGTAATGAATCCAAGCGATGTCGAACTATGTGTATTGTAACCAGACGCTGAATAATGTACACTGAACCCAACGTGACCGGTCATGACTCGTACGTCGGGTTCACCTAGCTGTTACAGACACCACATCGTTACTATACTAACTGCTGTCTCCAACGATTGAGTTTAGGCCTAGCTCTACTGGTCCTGACGTGTATCATCAAATGACTAAAATAAAACATTACTGGGAGAAAGGTTCAGCCTAGTTTGCTTACGGTTCTTCCTGTTAGGTAAGTAGATCATCCCCGGCCAGAAGGCTAACAACACTCTCGCGGCATGGAGTGCAGGCACGTAATACGCCAATAATTGAAGCGACGTGTCAGTTAGCACTCGCAAATCAAATCATGACAAACTGGTATCAATCAGTGTACATCATTATGAATGTGCAATGAACTTGGGATAGTCGACAGTAACAGTCGTAGTAATGGTGTTATAGTGATAATGTTAAGGGCAACGGCGTACATAGGCATACATGGGCTCGAATATGAATGAAGTAATATTGAAATCCTGCAATCCAAACCAGGCGTTCAAACTATGTCAGGGAGTTAGACGACTATGTGTATCTCATAAGATATTTCATATTGCAAAATGCAACAAAACATGACAAATAATCACGTCTACACAGTTTGTATCAATAATAAATATATATCGTCGGGTCAAACAAGCACGGCAGTAACAACCAAGGTTTGCGTGAGATTTAAAATCGAAAAAGGTACACAGAAACAATCAGTGCTGCACCTTCACTATGGAAGGAGCTGCTGTCGTGTTTTTTTAGGTCATCGATAAAGACTTTTTATTTTAAGCAAATCTATGTCTAGTGTATTTGTTTCACATTGTTCAGCGCATTGAACTTCAGGATATAACCACCGGTGTAATAATAATAATGGTCAAATAGAGAACAGTAGCACTAGAATTTCACCACATGTATTCTATCCAACTGGTTTGTGTGTATGTGTATAGCTTCCGTTCTACCCATCCATTGGACATTTAAGACTGAAACAAGTAGGTCGGCCGGCTATCTCTCCACGCTGTGGACGTTCGAGTTGGGGACATCTCATCCATTGCTATATAATTAATCTTAACTTGATGACTCGCATTCAGCGACATGTTTCTAGGAAACCACACAACCGATTTAGTTAGTTGTTTTTGCAGACATTCCATTCGAATTCCAATATTTCAAAGGACTACATGTTGTCTTGAAGCAAAAAGAAGACATCACAGTGAGAATAACACACACGGAAACATGATGGAGAATGACGGAACAAGAGGTGACAGATTAACACAGGACAGGTTACCTGATGTTCGATCTAAATAAATAAATGAATCCCATGAGGATCAGTGGATACAAACATCCACTGGCCAGTTCCAATGAATAAGATGGATGGTAAGATATTATTTGACGTTCAAAAAATCCTACTCCGGGCACCATGGATGTACTGGATTGTGAAGGGGTGTGTTTGGCATAGATGGGTTTCATTTGGTTAGGTCAAGGTTTTTGATGTTGAGATGCTACCAATGCTGGAATATTAATCGCTCAGTCTGTGAATCATTCAAAAATGCCCTCGGGGCACTGATAGTTGAGGGACTAATTTGTTGGGACTTTTTGTGTCATCGATTGGAATCAATATTAAATCCAGGTAGTGATTTGATTTGAATCATACCGGTTCAGGTAGACATTGAAGACTCATCAAGAAACCCTGTTTGTGTTGAGCGTGAAACGGAAAAGGTGACGAATTACCTTCCTATACTTTACTAATTCTCAGATGATATCGAGGCAGGGGTGTTACCTGTCTCAACCTCTTCCCGTGTCTGACATTCTACGTGATCTATAGCCAACCTTGGACTAGTAAAAATGGAAATTTTCAATTTGAGACACAATCCCGATGTGACATATTCTGTTCATATTGATGTGAGGAGCCAAATATTGGGTATTATGCCAGCAGTCACCATTGGACAATTCTGCAGAGAACAGCAACTAGTAACCAAAGTTACACGATTCCTCGATATGGGAAAAGCATGGTTAAATTACTCGTGTTCAAAAGCCTGACTGATTTAGCAAAATAAGTAGTCATGTTATCTGAGAAAACAGTGGAGTTATATGGATGTAGGGCCTATGCTTCCTTTTCAATTTACTTGAATAGATAATCTGTATAGAATACATTAGTATGAGCTGGAACTATCATTTAGTTCTCCAATAATGGTAAATAACGAGGCACATTGCTGGGTTCCATTTGAATATTACAGGCTACTAGTTATTATATCATTGTTTGGTATGTGACTGATGGAAACTGTCAAATGTTCCAAATAAGATAGATTACACAAAATTATTGAAATGAGAGCTCCACAAAACGTATATCAAGGAGTATGGTGTACTTTTTCGAGGTAGCCCTGCCCAAAGCGATATTCTGATATGGGGAATTCACAAATGGAGGGTGTCATTTCTTCCGAGGTCGTCTCCGTGGCCATTTTGAAAGTTCAAAATGGCTGCCATCCGCCTCTGGAAATATTCATATATCTTCGTATATAGTGAGAATAGAATACATTTCGGTCGCCACTACAACGGGTGTTATACTAACGGACCCAGTAGTTATGTTCTTATCACAATAAAAACAGCGGCCATTTGCAAATCCAAGATGGCTGCCATTTGATACTGAATGATTCTCTCTCCATTCACTATTGCAAAGAGTGGACATTCTAAAATCCAAGATGGGTGCCATATTCATATGGAAATCACCATATTTATTCGTGTGTTGTGGTTGTAGTACGGGCTATAGTGCCCATTGTTTCAATGACGAACGAAATAGCCTGTTACCGACGAGCCAACCCAACGGCTCAAATACCAACCAACTCAGTTGTAATGTTTTCATCACTCTTGGAAACGGCGGCCATTTTGAAACCAAAGATGGCCCTCATTTATGAACGGGAATGTATAAGGCTTCGAATGTTATGGCTTTAAAATTATTTTGGTAGATGACTTAACAGCCGCAATGGGCCTACCAACCAATTAAATAAAATCACTATTACGAAGGGTGGTCACCTTGGAATTGCCATTGTTATATGGAAATTATCATATGTTTTAGTGTGTAGTGGTTGTACGCCGAGCTATAGTGTCTATAGTTTCATGGTGAATTCGATACCACTGATACCAACGAGCCGAGTTGCAATTATTCAATTATCTTCAACGGCGGCCATTTTCATGAGAAATCATATATCTTTGTGAGTCGTGGCAACAGTGCTATTATCACTACTGTGTTAGGGTTACCCTGATACTTGCAATACTAATTACCCTGGTATTAATAGTAATTCCTGATATATCATCGTCCATTTAGAAGGTCAAATGGCGCACATGGAGTCCCAGTGGATTTGCCTTCCGAATAATCGTTCCACGAGCATCCGACCACAGAAGAATCCACGAACTCGGCCTCGAGCTCGAACGCGAATAATGCAGCATCATCAAGTACTGACATGGGAAATCCTGGCATTCTCTTCCAATCCTTTCAGGTGTTGAAAATGTAGGAGCTACAATGTATCCATGTCATCCCCCTCCTAAGCAGCATGGAAGAATCCATATGCTCCACCAGCACCATGCAGTACCGGATTATAGGCGACATCAGTTGCACAAGATGCGTTGTGGCACACTGCGCCGATTTATGATTCAACCAAACAAATCCTGCCCCGCAGAGTCGAATACCTTAGGGAGTCACAGTCATAACTTAGAACAGACATAGAGTGCTAAGAGGCGATCGACCAACACCTTCTCTGGAGTGGAACCCGATGCGCTGACACCTAAGCATCCTTCGCCCAAGTTCAAGACCCAAGACTACCCGGTACCAGCATCACGATTCTCGAGGAGCCTGAGACTGTCCCATGACGGATATCAGATTATTAGGGACCAACATAATTATGACTCATATCCCACAGCAACAGTGGTGTCTATTGCAGTCTCCTAAAATGACCTTTGCAATAGAAGAAAGAATTCTAGTACACACAGAACTGACTTGGGTATATAATGCATCAGTATACAGTAATTGACTGACGCTACCTGTGAAACCTGAGGAACAAGACCCAAACAAGGTCCCTCGACAGGCAAACAGACATCTAGATGGAGCGAGAGGATATACCAGGTACCAAAAGTGTCTCAGATTGGGCCGAAGCGGAGGGAACCTGACAACCAACAGTACAGCGCCGAACACGAGGGCCACAAACGTCGGTGACAGCTCTTATGCCCAAACCCTTCATATGTTGCACCTTCCACTTTGGCGGCTGCGT
>JAUOBX010323375.1:0-11038 GCA_032360705.1 Eupentacta quinquesemita
GCCTGGTATGAACTCCATCCATCAATTCCGACACAATTTATCAGTTCACATGCTGAAATTGGCCAAAATATCTCATTTTCACTAATTTCTCATTTCCCCAAAAATTGACAAAATCAATAGGGTTCCTGTACTCGCAATGAGAGAGCTACATACTGAATTTCAACATGATTAAATCAGGTATTCAGGACTTATCATGTTTACAATGATTTCAAACTTTGACCTCTGGTGACCTCAGATGACCTCCGACCTGACCCCAAAACGAATTATGAGCTTCATCTATTTAGGTCGGGTGGACTTACCGTGTTTACAAGCCAAAATTGACCGAAATATCGACATATTACAATTGTCAAATTTCCCCGAAATGACCCCTCCATCCACACCAAAAACAATAGGGTTCCAGTACTCCTCATAAGAAAGCTACACACTCAATTTCAGCCTGATCGGGCTCAGCATTCTGGACTTATCGTGTTTACAAGGATTTCAGACTTTGACCTCTAGTGACCTCAGATGACCTCTGACCTGACTCCAAAACGATAGGGATCATGTACTCACCATGGGGAACCCAAATACTGAGTATGACTTTGTCAAGGAATCAATAAAATGATCAATTCCTAAAGATGTTCATAATTAGGTAAGTAGGGACAGAAGTTTATGATCGCTAAACACATTAGAGTGCACATGTGGCACCTGATGCGCACCCGATACGAAGTGACGTCACGTTGGTTGCTCACTCCGTATTGTATTGAGTATTGCCTGTTGTTGGGTGTGGGAATTGGTTCAGGGATTAGGGACCGCATTACCAAATAGGGAAGATAAATTGTATTAGTGTGTATTCGTGTTAGCTTGTGTTTAGATGGATTCTTACTACAATAATTCCAACTTAATAATTAGGTATTGACCTACATTGTTCCGAAATTTAGGAGAATGCATTAAGACAGAGGCAATAACGGATTACCAACCGTGGATTAACGAATTCCTACTATTGTCAACAGTGTCATGGCCCCAAAGGTTAATGGATAAACACAGCAGCGTGGCTTATTTTGTTTCCATCGAGATGATCACTAGCCTATCTGTCACAAACCCATTTAGGTAATTTGAAAATGCACTGAGCCTGAGGCGAATACGCGGTGTACGCAACTAATCACCAATTGTGGATTAAGAGCTACTACTTCCGTTCAGATGACATCGTTATAAGATCGAAATGGTCAGTGGATGTGGGCGGTGTTTAGGCATATCTTTGCCAAATGAGCACCATCTACTGCGCCACTTAGACCTATAGAGTATTGCTTGGTCATTTAAATCGAAGGAATCGTTTGTGAGAGACCATTCACGTTTGGTCATCTGACTGATGACCAATGAAATATTAAAGACATAAAACCGATTCCGGTTATATAATTTATGATGTTAATCAGTCAATGGAGATGATAACAAACGGTTAGTCTGCCGTAATGGATCACTCCCCTAATCTCTTAAACTCGTGTTCACATACAAAGACCAGACGACCTCAGCCTAAATGTAGTTATGGCCACGTAACGAAGGTTTTTTGACAACCAGATTCCTTTTGTTGACGCAAACCTTATAGTAAATAGTTACACAACAGTTACACAACCCTTCTGCAATGCTCCTGTCATAAATTATCTCAAGTTATCAACCTATATGTGAAAGGTCAAGGCAGCGCGAGAACTGGACGTACATAGGATCATAATAGACAATTATATATTGTCAACCAAGTATTTCAAGTCAATAGAAACTTGTGTTCGTCTGTGTGAACCTTATCTGGTGACCTCTTTTGACCTCATTTGACCTATTATCCTTATTTAAAAATTTCCAATTAGTGACCGTTAATGCGAACTTTTTATGAGGACCAGATTTGTCGTACTGGAACAGAACACATTAGCCTTTTTTTGGAATGGTTCGCAAGCCATTGCTGTAAAACGCGTAGGCCTACCTTCAGTATTGGTCTTAACATGCATCCCTCCCCTTAACCGTTTCTTCCTGTTCCATTTTGCTGAAAGAAAACATTTAGGCCCCCATCCATCTGATCATGTGGTGTGTGTAGAGAAAGAGAGGAAGCCAGATCGAGGTCCTGCATGGTCCTCCTGCTAGCGCGGCGTAGTGTATTAGTCAGATGAGAAAAGGGAAGGGAAGGCAGGAGGAATCTGATCATGCATACATGTTTACACATATTTATAGCGCCTTTTCCCCCAAAAAAATTACAAAGCGCTTGAGGAAGAGCAAACAAGAACGAAGACAAGTTAATAAATCACTGCTTGTGAAACAAATGAGATTTCAAAATACGTTTAAAGTGTCCAGTATTAGTTGCACGATGTACTCATGATGTCAGAACACGAAAAGAAGGATTACCCACGGCTATTTTATTTGATACAATGAACTCTGTAAAATGTGTTTTGCCTTTAAAAAAAACATGTTGACTTTGCATACAGTTTAAACCTCTAAACCACGAATAACTGATTTCTTATGTCGCGGAGCATGAATTTACGTGATGGCCCATGAGCTCATTTCAACTGAAGTAACGTAATTCGCTATATTCGAGACGCTTTAGGCAGAATATTGAAATTTGACATAATCATCTGACGGACACACATTGGTCTTGACATTATTTGCATCGTAATCAAGTTACAACCTAGAAACGTCCTCGTCTACTACAGCAATAATATTAGTCATATTATTCAAGGCCAATGAGTTACGTGAGCCTCTGAACGTGGAGGCGATCTCTGGAAAAAATATGATCAATTGATGAGCCAGATGGTAGATTCATGTTCTCAAAGAAGCCGACACAGTTTAATTGGATTAAGAACTCCTGTGTTCCTAAGCATCTTTGCAAAAGTGTCAAATATACACCATCACGTTTGATCGTCGTTTTGGTGACAATAATGCAATATTTGCATATTGGCATAATGGACAGCTAAAACGGATTTGTGTAATTTCGAGGTTCATAACAATCTCTTCTTATAACTGCATGCATATTTAGTGTCATTTTCAAAGACATTCCCAACTGGTATGTCCAGCAAACGAATCGTTGATTCGAGAAACTTCACTCTACTCTTCACAACTCTACTATGGTAGATGGTAAGATGGTAAAATGCCATCCCTGTTAACACAGGTTCACAGATTGATAACGAGTATGTAGGCCCATATATAAGGCGCTGCGCGCTATCACCAGTAATCGCATAGCACATATTACCCTGATCACGTCCCCTTTCATAATCACGCAGAACCCAGTTCCCGCCAGTTCACACGAATTCCTAATGGCGCATATGTGGGTCAACAGAGATAATGGGTATATGCAGCTCTATCACTAGAAATCCCATTGTACATAATATATTACCTGTATTACCCTGATTAAGAGGAAAGATACGATCTTGTCGTTATCACGGAGAAAGAATTGCCAGCAGTTAATGGGCAGATTGGCACAGTTTCTGCCAGTCCGCACAAATCTCAAATGACGCGATAGGCCTATATGTGGTGGAACAAATGAGATAAAGGGGACAACAGAGATTACTTAGGGGTATTGCCTAGATACAGCGGGAAGCTGATGGTCAATTTGAAGGATTATAGAACTAACAGCTTCTTGTTCTTCTTTTTTTCCACACTCCTCGCTCATATAGCTTTCTCACTCCGATGACCTGCTCGAAGACATTACCATGATAATATAATACAGACATATTCAGCCTGATATATTACAGATATTACGCTGATCACAGCAAACAGTCAGGCTATCCAGGAGAGTTAGTTACTGTAAGTTATTTACTGCAAATGGGCACATACTCAGTCTCCTAACCGGCTCCCAATAACGCCTGGGTTGGACGGAGGAATGAAGATAAAGCGCCTTGTCACAGGAGTCAACGCAAAACCACCTGACTGGAATTAAACTTGCAACCTTCTGAACATCAATCCGCAACACTACCAACTGACCTAACTATCTATGTTGACAGTCAACATTAACATATCACGTCCACAGTGCTTTCGGGCTTTGCCCTCTGTTGACCTGGTTTGACCTTGGATATGGCTCGAAACCAAACATATAGTCAACACAACTGGACTATGTAGGCCTTTGAATCGTCCTCTACACTCTTGTTGTCAAACTTGGCAGGAAGCGTAACGAACACACACACTCACGAATGAACAAAACACAAATATAGATACGTCTATGCCGGTATATGTTACCAACCTTGCTGATATTTCTACTGCAGAGAAACACACATATCATCACTTAATTGATTCCTCGACTGGATACAAGAAATAGAAAACAAACAGGCACAAGTCGTTGACACGAACACACCGCAAACCGAACAACCAACACATCAAGCTATTTTTATCCTCTTCATGGTTCAATCGCCGGACACGGGTACTGATCTCATACATGCATGCCGACAAGGGTGCATACCTGGATACAGCACTCTCGTCAGGTGCGAACCCTCGCCAGGTCACGGACCAAGGCAATGCCTCCGGAGCGTGACCTCAATGCGAAGGACGGTGGTCATCATAGGCATACGGCATCATACACATCCCCTTCCACTCATTGTGAACCACCGGGATGAGACACCTTGCTCAAGGGTGCACCGCGGACTTGAACAGATTAAACCAACCGGGCAACCACGCTCTACAATATTCCCTCCTCTGATGACGTCTTAGTTTGGCCAGTTTTATTTCGATTCAGCCGACAAATTCACGATCCAAATCGCAGGTAATAGCACTGAGTCATATATGCCTCAACCAAGATCAAGTATACTGGTAAAGACGGTAAAAATTGTAAAACTGGCGTTTACGGTTGCGACGTCAACACTACCAACTAATGTTCCATTTTGTTTGTTTTCCTCCTAGCGGATAGACCTTCGTACTGTTACCAGGATCCCGAGTATGGTCCCTGTAGCGGAAGGGGAGTCCGGAGATGGTTCTTCAACAAAGGAACCAGAAAGTGTGAGATATTCCTCTCCAGTGGTTGTCCAGTCAACAGTAACTACTTCATGTCAAGAAACTCCTGCGAAAAAGACTGTAACTAGCAAGGTCCATCAGCTGGCCCTGGACTATGTTCTCGCGATACGTGGGAATGTAGCTTCTTTCTTAATTCATGGATTGTGAGAATGGTTATATAACTGATATTGCTGTCGACCGCTTGCCGTCAGTCTAAATGGGACATCGGGGTGGCGTGTCATATTTCATCTTTGAGGCGCCTAAATAAGGAATACGTGCCAGTACATCAATAAAAAAAATAGCAGTTCGGGAACAGCATGACATTTTAGTTTGGGATTTGTGAGGGAAGTTAATGACATTTCGTGTTTCCTGAACCAGTAGTCAATTTACATTCACCAACCTCTCAACTCCATCTTAATTTGCTCTGCCCTCTTATGGAAAAATTGAATTTCGGCAAGCGTTAACATATAGCAAAGGATTCAGTGAGGAAGATGAAAAGTGGAGATATGATATATATACTATATAGTTCAACTAACTGCATTAATGTATATTGTAAAATAAGTTTTAAAAGCATGCATAATAAGATAATGATCATATGATTAATCTGATGGGAATGACGAAGAACTGACATGGAGCCGTGTCAGCGGTCAATGTTTGACTCAGAGTAGCTGATCCGCATCAACAGATCGATGTTGTGATATATAATGATGTAATTAAGCTACGGTTTACTAAGCCTTAGGGTAGGGCGCCTTTTTTCGACTTCGGATCCCATTGATCAGAACTGTGTCTTTTTCATTCCGGGGCATAGAATAGGGCCGTTTTCCAACGTGATATATGATTGACATATAGATCAACATTGAACTTCCAATCAGTGAGTTTGCTTCATTCAGTCCGAGGATTTGTTAAATCTCGTTTCGATCTCAGAAGAGTTATTCGCAATACAGTGGTGACCACCTTGAAACAACCTTGGAGCAAACTACGGAACCAGCGGCTCCGCTAATTAGGAGCAAATTCAACAATCACCGTACGGATTGGCCTAATCAGCTAGACAGTTTACCGTCAATTCGAACCATCGATGAAATTGATGAAAGTTTTCTGAATATACTAATAACATAATATGACAATGATGCCGACCATAATATATCCGATAGTTACTGTGTACGAATCAACCCATGTTATCATGTTATAACTCGTCAATATGTTCTGCATCGATCATTAAATAACAGTTAGGAAGCGTTGAGTTACAGAAGACGTACGCTAATAGACGTACACCATTTATAATGTGGAATCAGCCAATTTCACTGAATTCAAGCTCATGCCTTCTCTCGGGGAATGTTATTGTCGTATATATAATTGTTCTGCTCGTTTTTTTTGCGAAGTAACGGGATATGGTCAGTTGGTCACATACAATACTGTAATAATATCATGTGAACAATGCGCCGGTATAATCCAATAAATAAAGTACATTGCAATATCTTGTTTTCACATTTCTCGGAGGGATCACCTGTGAGTTTCCGCCTTTTGAAGTTTTTTGGTTTGGAAAACCTGACATGTGTCAGTATGTTGAACTGAGAGCACGTTGACCTGAATAATAGATGGTTCGAAAGAATTACACCTTTACAAAACCTAGAAAGACATGAAGGAACATTATTTATCATTACTCTCTTTAGAAATTCGGTCTGGGATTCAAGCCTCGTCAAATCACTCAAAGGGATACCGCAGGCTTGAGTACATCAGGGCAACTTTGTAGAGAACGGTAAACTAAATATATTGGTCCAAACCCCGTTTCATTCCGATATTCCTATGTCGAGTTATTGGCGTTCGAAGTACCACTATTACCTAAACTTTGCCGGAAAACCTGTTTGCACAATACTTTGCATTTTCAGTTCTGAAATATACTGTGAAACATATTAACTCACCACAGCAAGTTTTTAGGGGAGAGAATATGTACCTTCGTCGAAAAAAATCCTGTTTACATTGTAAAGAAAAACTGAGGCAATTTGCGGGGTAGCCCAGGTAGGGTGATGCATGATGGGATGTCGTCCATCATGCGTATTGCACATGGCCCAAACTTTGAAGTCCTCTAACTCTGCAATGGAACGTCGTATAGAGGTCTGGTTTGGACTGATGTATTTATTTTTGTCTAGGCTACTATATAGGCCTGCAGTTTCCCTTCAGGTGTGGGTTACCCAGTTTGAGTAAAATGCACATATATTTAATGTGAAACATGTACTTGAAGGTTATGGAGTTATCAATCAACTTATTATGTGATATATATTTTGTAATTGGGTCTTTGATATGGATCAGTCAGACATAGCTCTACTGCTTCAACTGTCAGTAGTAATTAGTGCCACAGCCGATGAAACAATGAAAATTATTATGTAGAATTCACAGCGACTGCCGTGACCGGCTGCCGGTATCCTGAAATATCATCCTTGCTCATAACAACTGTGTTCCCGATCGTTCTCGATCTGTACCGACAGCTAATGATGAAATTATCTCGAGAATGTATATAAGGCACTTACATCGAGTGGTCACAAATGCGCAAATAATATTACCCTGGTCATTGGCACAGTTGGCTAGTTCTTCGATTGTTTCGCTCACGACTCAGTGGTTACGTCATACGGCTTACGGCACAAACAATGCAGCCTTGATAATGCGTAGGGTGACGTATTCTATTCGAGGCCAATCACGATATGTTTCACAAATTCAAGCATTCATTCAAATACCTGCTCACGTAGGTTCTCGCGTACAGTTATGTTCTTCACAACTGAGACCTTACCAATGAAATAAGACGACATAACTGGCTGAAGAACCGACCATACACTGCAGTAGTGTTTATCGTTAGCGTTGGCTTGTATAGAAAGTCGTCCAAACCCGACACTAATATCACTTCACTGGCTCGCTCTTCAGCAGAAGTTCTATCCGTCACATTTCTAGTTATATTATTTGGGTGGAGAGATGCAAATCGACGCGAATACTTTTTTCAAAGGCATCATGTGTCTTTGAAAGAACAATCTCCGAATAACGCGTGATCACCTGCTGGGCCAGCCTGCCCTAGAGTAGGCTGCCACATCACACTATAGGATAGCACGTATTAGCGTACTCACCCAATGTTCACAGCTTTATGACCTTGTCTTCAATGCCAGGTAGTCTGGCCTGATTTGTTTGCATGCCGGTATCTAAAAAAACTGTCAGATTACTAACGCCAAATTGGAGTTATGCTTTAGAACGTTGAAGATACAGGTATTATTTAGTTAGCTGTGAACCAGACGCAGTCATGCAGAGCACAATGAGGGATGAAGGAGAAATAACGCTACGTGCATAATATGCAATATGCATAATTCATAGTGATTCATCGTATAGCCTTATCCAAAGCACGTGGTAATGAAAAAGAAAATACAGTATTCCATTCATGAATCATGTTGACAATTTGATGAATATCCTGATAAGTATGTGTTCGAAGTGCAAATGCAGGTACAAGTTAACATGAACTTGTATAGACGACAATAATAACGGAATATATCATCCCATAGCGGATGTTCATATACGAGTTTTATTTACAAGTTAGATAGAGTAAGTTTGTCCCAAGTACAGTATGCAATATATACCATGCATTTTTGAATTCTTGCAAAAGGGATCATTGCAGTCGTCTTCGTATGTGTGTTTGTGTGTGTGTATGTGTTTGTTAACTTTTTTGTGGCATGGCTAGCTTTGAGACCGCAAGAGTACTTCAAAGTTAGCACATAGCTCCAACATATGGTGTAGGGGTGCCCTGTTGTTTTGTTGGCTGTCAGGGTCACCTATGGCTGGATAGTGGCCCAAATCCGAAAGGTTGGAAACATCAACAACTCCTGGTGGCAGGGTCTCATGTGGTTGATTTTTGGTGGTAGGTGTATGTTGGTCGGGGGGTCATTCCAAAATACAACATCAATGCTATGCAAGGTCATTATAGGTCACCTATGGGTTGAAAACTGCTGAAACTGCAAACACTCGTTTTTTGCTATAACTCCTGAAGGCAAGGTCACACATAGTTGATATTTTGGGAGTAGTTGTGAGTTGGGAAGAGGGACCTCAAAACCATTTCATCAAATGTCACCTACACGAATAATTACCAGTAATGGAGTAGAAACGTTTTGGGAAGACGATAGTCTTGTACTTCACTAGATGAGCTCACAACGGGTGGCCTTAACTCCAGACGCATACCAAACGCTCACCTGATATCTACTTGATTAGATGTTTACACTCGTGTTATAAGATAACGCTATGGACCGAACGAAAGTTCTTGTGATTTCCTTCACATTGAGACACCTCGCACGTTAGTAATGCATATGCTCGAGAGTAGAACATTTATTCCTCAAACTTCCCCTAAACTTTAAAAGTCAGTAAATAAGAAATGATACGAAGTTATATACTGCTAATCAGCTGTCGAGTTGTCGCTAATTGGTTGATGTGTTACTAATGTATACATATGATTTATACCGAATCTATATAGTTTTATTTCGAATGCTAAAGTGCAAAAGCTGCCAATAACGGGAAGAGCATACGAATGAAGAAAGTTCAATCCTGCTATAGGGATATTTGTGACATATGTGGGTAAAGACTAGCAGTTTATAACAATTCTATACTTTGATGCAGCAGGACATGTATATAGCCTCTTGTGGTAGCATGATTTCCATAACTTGTTTTACCAGTCATGGCTGCAACCACCAGGCAAATACAGACTTTGCTGGTAGTTACAGAGGTTCACTTCATGATATTTCACACGATGAACGATAAACTTACACGTACTGCCTAGATATGACAACTATCCAACATAGACTTGGCTGTAGAAAAGGGTATCCGCCCCTATGGATGTATCACACAATATATCCAAATCCTGCAGCCCCACAATCCCCGTTCGTACCGACATGTGTCTGGGAGCCCTAATTTACATTCATGTCACTGCCTTTAGGAAAAATGGAGCAAAACAATTGGCACTCTTTCTCTGAACCCCAGCCCGCAGCCCATCCTGAGAACAATCCCACTGGTACGCTGTGGCCGTCAGCCAATTTCGTTGCTACAACCTATCATCCTACCTTCCTTTTTCAGCAAATGGAGACATAGGCTAGTAATACGCACGTTATGCAACATACAGCAACATGATGATGATCCGTGTGCATGTTCAATGTGGATAAAGAGGCTCGCAGCTTTGAAAAAACCCTAGAGCGAACGATTTTTTGTCAATACGCTGGTTTGTGAAGATTTCCCATTTGAAGCCTCAGCAATAACAGTATTTGCATGCTGTTGAATACATTTCCTTCAATCGGCATGTGTATTGACTTACATTGCATTCTCTAGCCAGCATACTAAGATATTAACAATGTCAATGTGCCACATATCGTACCCGATACGTTTCAATAATATCACACAATAGCTAATGGTGGCTCTACATTACAGGGTAAGGTCAGGCAGGCTATACAGTACTATAATTACTAGCGTTAGGAAATGATACATTCAATGAATGCATTTTCCGTTGATACATGTAACGAGTCTTTGATACGAATCGGCCAGACTTAGCTGTCCTGTTCCAACTGTCAGTAGTTATTAGTGCCTCAGCCGATAGAACAATGGAAATTACAATGTATAATTCACAGCAACAGCCGTGACCGGATTATGAAATAGTATCCTTGTTCCTAATAAACTGCGTATCAAACTGCATCGGCAGCTAATGCTGGAAATATTTTAAGAATGTATATAAGGCACTCAGGCGCAATGAGTTACATCAAGTGCGCATCATAGAATAATATTACCTTGGTCATTGGCACAGCCGGCTAGTTCCCTGATTGTTTTTACCACGACTCAGTGGTTACGGCATATGGTTTTCCAATGTTTCATTCATTACACGCACCACGCAGTCACGTGATTTGCATTCACGAAATCAAAAATAATGCGTAGGTTGACATATTCGCTTCAAGGTTGATCGTGATATGTTTCAAAGACCCCATTGATTTGAACCCCTGTTCGCGCAGATTCTTGCGTACAGTTGCGTGGTGTTCTTCATAACTGAGACCTTAGCTAATATTCAGAGAACACAGTAGTGTTTAATGATAGAATCGACTTG
>JAUOBX010323486.1:0-11037 GCA_032360705.1 Eupentacta quinquesemita
GGTATTTCGGAAATCCAACTTGCAAAGGCATTTTCAAGTTTTTGGCAAAAACTGAGGATTAGATGACCATTGACCTCGAACTTCCTGAACACTTCATATGTAGCCTAAGTACTGAGTACTTCCAATCAATGACAGTAGTAGTCAATGATACTGGCCAACATTAATGAGCATTCAACCTAACCCCTGGAAGAATCATTTTGGCGGTTTTCCCATGAAAATTACCATTTCGGCCAAAATTATCCCTATGCGACCTTTGACCTGAAAATTGTAAATACCTGATTTGTACCATTGATCACACTCACCAAATTACATGATCATCCAATATACAGTGTTGAAGAAGCAGCCGCTTGACCGTTCGGATGAATTTGGCCGAAGTGACCTCTAAATGACCTTTGACCTGAAATTCCTCAACACTCCACATGTACCACTAGTCAATGATAATACTGACCAACTTTCATGAACGTCCCCTGGGAGAAGAAGCATTTTGACCATGGAAATGACCATTTTTGACCAAAATGACCCCTAGATGACCTTTGACCTAAAAATAGTGAACAACTTATATGTACCACTGATCATCGATTACACTCACTAAATTTCGAAATCATCCAATCCACAATGTCGAGAACGGAGCCGCTTGACTGCTCAGATGAATTTGGTCAAAGTGACCTCTGAATGACCTTTGATATGAAATTCCTCAACACCCCACATGTACCACTGGTCAATGATAATACTGACTAACTTTCATGAACATCCAACGTAACCCCTGGGAGAAGAAGCATTTTGACCATTTTCCCATGGAAATGACCATTTTTGGCCAAAATGACCCCTAGATGACCTTTGACCTAAAAATAGTGAACACCTTACATGTACCACTGATCATCGATTACACTCACCAAATGAATTTGGCCAAAGTGACCGCTAGATGACCTTTGACCTGAAATTCCTGAACACCCCATATGTACCGCTAGTCAATGATGGTACTGACCAACTTTCATGAACATCCAATTTAACTCCTGGAAGAAGAAGCATTTTGATCATAGTCTCATGGAAATGACCATTTTTTGCAAAAATGACCCCTATATGACCTTCGACCTGAAAATGGTGAATACGTTATATGTACCATTGATCATCGAAGATTAAACTCACCAAATTCCATGATCATACAATCTACAATGTCGAGAAAGAAGCCGCTTGACCATTCAGATGAATTTGGCCAAAGTGACCTCTAGATGACCTTTGACTTGAAATTCATGAACACCCCATATGTACCACTAGTCAATGATTGTACTGACCAACCTTCATGAACATCCAACTTAAACCCTGGGAGAAGAAGTATTTTGACCATTTTCTCATGGAAATGACCATTTTTTTGGCCAAAATGACCCCTAGATGACCTTTGACCTGAGAATAGTCGATACCTTATATGACATGTTCCATTGATCATCGATTACACTTACCAAATATCATAATCATCCAATCTACATTGTCGAGAAAGAAGCCGCATGACCGTTTGGATGAATTTGGCCAAAGTGACCTCTAGATGACCTTGGACCTGAAATTCATGAACACCCATATGCGCCACTAGTCAATGATGGTACTGACCAACTTTCATGGACATCCAACTCAACCCCTGGGAGAAGGAGCGTTTTGACAGCTTACAATAACCCCTAGATGACCTTTGACCTGGAATCCCAGAACACCCCGTAGGCATTGATGGTCAATGGTAATATTGACCAAGTATTGTGAAAATCCGACCCAATCTGTAGTAGAAGCATTTTGCAGTTTTTTTTCTGCAAAATGGCCAAAGCTGACCACTAGATGACCATTGACCTCAATTTCCTGAACACCTCAGATGCCCCTACACTTGATCAACATTGTGCTCAAGTTTCATCATGATCCATCAATAACTGTAGGAGGAGTAGCAATTTGAACCCAAATGTTGACATAGATAATATACATTGAAATAGCTCACACAGCACATGGTGCTGATGTGAGCTAAGAATCCTAGTGTGACCTAATAAGTACTGGGGTTAAAGACAATACCCCACAGCAACCACTCAATTTTAAACAAGACTGTATAGAAACATGCTCAGCTAAATGTCTTGAAAACAATAATGTACAATTTATTCATTTGCAATGAATGGCGCAGAATCTTAACAAACCTAAAATCGGGGCATCATTTCCAGCAAAGAATATGACTGCACTTCCGATGTAATTATTACCTGCTTTGATCTCCTGGTCCAATTTCGCACGCCTTCCGACAGCGGTTGTTTCATGCACTTGTAACTCTTCACCAAAGCCCCCTACAATCAGAAAACAAAGGGCATAGTACTCTGATGCACAGATAAGTATAGGGCGAAATGCTATTGCACAAACTGACCTATCAGCCATCACAACAGTAACCAGAAAGCCAAAGGGCTTAGTGATTCCTTGACAGCCAAAGATATCTTTGGGTGTCAGCCATAACAGTCTGCCAAACCAGGTAGGCTACATTGAGTGGCTTTCAAATTGGTGCAAACTGGCATGAATTCAATAGTAATTAATACAGATATTATCCTGGTCATTTGCCACAGAAGTGTGCACAATGTAAGCTGTTCACTCCCGACACACTATACCAGTAGTACCGTTATGTTACTATGACTTCCTGTACACTTCGTAGGGAATACTCATCTTAGATATGTACCAAAAACGATATGCTTCCTGTATATATACTTCATGGG
The DNA here is from genome assembly GCA_032360705.1 of Eupentacta quinquesemita. Taxonomy (NCBI): domain Eukaryota; kingdom Metazoa; phylum Echinodermata; class Holothuroidea; order Dendrochirotida; family Sclerodactylidae; genus Eupentacta; species Eupentacta quinquesemita. Next base: position 2,721 of record JAUOBX010323486.1, read on the forward strand.
AAACACACACACCAAGTTTCAACTTGATTGGACCAGGCAATCTGGACCTAGAGTGTTTACAAGCCTTTTTCCCCAAAATAACCGAAATTGATAAAATCTATAGGTTTTGACCCTAAACGACCAGGGATCTGCACCGAAAACAATAGGGGCTTCCTGAACACATCATGGGGAACACACCCACCGAGTTTCAAGTTGATCCGACCAGGCAACCTTGACTTAGAGTGTTTGCAAGCCTTTTTTCCCAAATATAGCCAAAATTTAGAAAATCTCTGAGTTTTGACCCGAAAAAGACGAGGGATCTGCACCAAAAACAATAGGCTTCCTGTATACATCATGGGGAGCACACACAACAAGTTTCAACTTGAAAGGACCAGGCAATCTGGACTTAGAGTCACGACAAACACACATGAGAAGTTTCAGCTTGATCCAAGCAGCCAATTCGGACTTATCATGTTTACAAGGATTTTTTCCAACAAAATTTCAGTTTTCAGAAAATTCTAAGTTTTGACCCGAAAATAGCTTGGACCTGCCCCCAAAACAATAGGGCACATCAACAGGTCATGAGGAACACACATGCAAAGTTTCAACTCGATCCAAGCAAGCAGTCTGGACTTATCGGGTTTACAAGGATTTTTTCCCGAAAAATATCAGTTTTCAGAAAATTCTAAGTTTTGACCCAAAAATAGCTTGGATCTGCCCCCAAAACAATAGGGCACATCTACAGGTCATGGGGAACACACACACCAAGTTTCAACTTGATTGGACCAGGCAATCTGCACTTAGAGTGTTTACAAGCTAGGCGTCACACACACACATACATACATACACAGGTCAACTGCATAGATCCCTTGGACTTTCAGTCAAGGAATCAAAAATAGCACCAATGGTGCAGTTGCTCATACTGTAGTGGGAGAAGCAATTTTGCATAAATTATGCTAATCAATTAACATATTTTGAGTCCGAAATCCAATCAATAGACCAGTTCGACATTACGAGGGAACGTTGCATTGTGGGTAATGTTGGCAATTTGCTGTACCAAAACACTACAGCAAAGTGGCATAGCAGACGACACGGCTCATAATTTGACACGGCGAGTCAACGAGCCCGGTTGAAGTCCCGGACAACAATCTTCACCAAGGGTTCTTTAGAAGTATGTCTTCCTTTTATTTCATGCCTAAACTAGTGGATATTGACTCGGGTGACTAATTTAACTATCAAATGATCCTCTCGTTCACTATTCCACCAGCGTGCGTGTGTGTGAGTCAAGTGTAGGGTCCATTTACATCAACGGACTGTGTACTGGCGGTACTGTAGTACTAGTAGTGTAGGCTATTCTGTGTAGGCCTATGACTATGAGACGAGCCTGACTGAGGCACTAGGCCATTCATTGCAACACAACGGAAACGTTCAATGCATGTTTTTACTACTGTCAGAATCAGACAGTATTTTAATGATGAAGGCTGTAGCTATGGAGTGTTGTTTATAGGCCTCAGTCTGCAGTATTGTTATGTAGCATTGGCCAAGGAACATGTTTGTGCCTAGTCCTTGAACAGGACTGTGGATGTTACGGTATTGGCATATGAGGATTTATCAGTGGAGGAACAACACGATGAAGTGTTCCTTGTCATATGAGAAGGCTCCAGACAGCGCTATGGTCATGGTCGAAGATGGAAGCAGTATTGAGCATTAACTGAAATAGGAAAGTTTCTTTTGATATTGCATTTTCTGCCATGCTATCTTCAATATTACCGTGTGAGCGTAAAGTGTGGCCGATTTTTCAGATATTTTGCTGACTTGTAACCAATTGTACTAGGTTATGAAGTGCAAAATTTCATACGATTCAGTTGATGCATCACTGAGGAGTAACTTGCAAAAGACAGGCTCACTTTTTTTGGAACACCCGATATATGTCTAGTGCCGTGAGCAATTCGATCAAAACAAACGCTAATACAAATCATAATACGGCATCATTGTCAGATTTTCTCAGAATCGTTGCAATAATGAAGAAACAAACCTTCATCGTCGGAGAAATCCAAGTCAAAGTTTGGAGTGTCATCAAGCCCATGTGCTCTGTTGTGGTCTGAAAAAATAATGTGATGCATTGAACAGGCATGTATAGGCTCCTTAGTGACCAACACCACCAACAACATTACAGCAATATCGGTCGAACACATTTTGTGGATTTCTGTAGTTTTTTGCAAAGTTATCAACATCTGTCCAACACATGTCCCATTAGATTGAAAGTCACCTTACCCCAGAATGCACTGTGGATCTCTGTATTTTTTGCAAACTTATCAAGACCCACTGTCAACATTTTGCAACAATGGGGGATACACCGACCCTAATGAACATCCAACTTAACCCATGGTCATTTTCATGAGAAGAAAGTGAAAATGCTTATTCTCCCGGGGTTGAGCTCAATGTTCATTCAAGTTGGTCAGTATCTTCATTGTCTAGTACATAGCAGGTGTTCAGTAATTCCGGTCAACGGTCATCTAGAGCTCACTTTGGACAAATTGATCCACACAGTCAAGTTCAAGTGGCTGCTCCTCCCATGCTGTAGTTGAATGATGGAATTTGGCAAGTATTAATTGGTCAGTAATTGTGTTGTAATTGGTCAGTATCTTCATTGGCTACTGATTTCATCACAATCTCGGTCAACTGAACGGAGTTACATACCTAATCACTGTTTTCCCGGGGGTCTCGGTTGACCACTCCACATTCCTTTGGCTTATCGCCATAGACTGACTGGGCATTTCTGTTGGGGAATTTATATCTTGCTTTGCATCACTCTGAAACTGAATGATGCGAAGAGTGTTCGAACCGTCTCTTTTACCATTTGCTGGCTAAAAACGAGCTCAGAATTTTATCGACCGCTACAGTTATTACTTGAACATAGTCGCCACTCTTACAATGAGAGGCTTCACCCCATGAGCCGTTCAATAACGACTCTGCAGTTTATAGCCTACACAGCCCCCCCCCTGCACCTTTGGGTGTAAACATGTAGGCTGCTGCGAGATGTAACAACACAGAGACACTGTAGTCAGAAAAGCAGCATGTGGCAGACCGTGTATTGCTTAAGTTATTAAACACACAAATCTTCATTGAAGGGAAAAGCCATAGTAGGCCTACTATAAGGCCCCCGCCCACTGCATTGACAGCGGATGCTAGGCGGGTCCTATTTCATGTGTATGTTATCGCAAGTTTATTACGTAGATTGGACGTGCCAGACCTTCGTTCTATTCCAGGATTACATGACCAACAACTGTGTGAGAATTTGAAGTTACTACAATGGTGAGTATTATGTAACAGTACTGTAGACGAGCTGTTTATCTCTCAATAAATTACAAATATTGTTGTTTATAGCATGATTCAATGAGGATCCAACATTCAGTAACACCGTATGTTGGCAATGCAGGGAACAAATCATATGTGGAGAAAATGGGGCCTCTGCCAAGTTCACATTTCGGAATATATTGAGAATTTTGTAACCATCGTTTGGCTATGATACTCTCATAACTTGGGAGTGGAATCTCCATCTATTCTGCATTCTTTTATTGTATAGTGTAATCTTAATGATTCTCAATGTGATTTGATGAGAAGTATAGTAAATATTCAGTGACGTTACCGGGTTGGCAATGTGCATCAAAAAGCTAACGTCAGGGGCGGAAGCACAAACAGGGAATGTCAAGGTGTAATATGAAAGCCATTTGGTTGGGAATGGAGGGACTCCCAAAGTCGCCTAAAATTCGTCTTTTGCTAACAAGAGCACAATATTCCAGGTCTACAGATATCGAAAATGCCATTTCCGGGGATATCTAATTCAGTCGGTGCATGATTGCGACGGAAGCCTAGGTTTTGTTATCGCCCAATACCATCGAAAAAGTAGTGGGACCTGTGCCCCACGTGGGCGGCAGTGTTTACACTTGCCGAACTCCCTGGCCTGCCTATATCGGCCGACCTAGATGTCGGGAGTTTCAATTGCCCAGGATTCTAATGGGGTGTTCATGAATTTTACGTCAAAGCAGGGTTGTTCGGTTTAAACCGGGGCGGTTTAACCTCCCGCTTCAAACCGAGCAGTTTTGACCGCCTATAGCTGGTCAAAACTGGTCAAAACCCTTTTAAGGTATAAATCATGTTATTTTAAATTGATTTCGAGGAGAATACATTCCAGTTACTCATGTACCAGAGAGTAAATGGACTTCAATTAAGATTTGAAATGATAGTAGTCCATATGTAGACTACATAAGACTAATATCGGCCTAAAGGCTTCTCTCCCATATGCCCATAATGTACTACCTGGAAACATTCGCAACAAAAATAATTGTACAATCATTTCATAAGTACAAGTGTTCAATGTGCTTTTCAGTTGTCATAGAAAAGTCATCCATACAACTCCAAACAGTTAAAACCACATTTCAAGATTTTCGACAAAAAAAAATAACTGAATTCTTGGAACCGCACAAACTGAAATGGAGTTTGTCCAACTACAAACCATGTCATTTGATGCATGGAACCAAAATGTTGACCCATCCATCAATCTATTTGATTACCTTGGCAGTGCAGCAAAAGCTACCTGCTGAACATCACAGACCAATTGACATACTGTAAAATATAGAAGACACACTCTATGTTAATGCAATGGTCATGAATTTCAGTTGCGGCATCGAACACATTGTAATGATTATACAGTATGATCACTATTGCAATGCCTCCTTTTGTTTGTAATTTGCTCTAGGCCACTGCCTTTGTTTGTTGGTGTCTTCATTAGGTAGTACAGCCCTGATTGGATTTTGAGAGCAGGACGTACGGCTCAGTTGGTAGAACTCTCAGCTACCGTACTGATTGAAATATTGCAAGTTGAATCCTATAGCTGAGGGTTTCCCCGTTGTGCCCCATGGGCAAGGCACTTCACCTCCACTGCTCCTTTCCACTCAGGTGCTAATTGGGGACTTGCTAACTTGTAGTGAGTGAGTGAGTAGTGAGGTGTTCTGCATTGTGTCTGCCCTTTGAGAAGTCCGCCAGGGGATACAATAAAATGGTGCATCGTAGCAATGGTATGGAGTATAGGGATTGAAGAGCTTGAATTGTGCACTTCGGTGTGGGGTTGGCCAGTTACCTGTGATCAGGGTAATATACAGTGCTTTGAGACCATGTTGCATTGTATGATGCGCTTTCATAAAAGTGGTCATATTATATTATTAATCATATCCGTCAATTGACTATATGTGTGTTTAATTCGTAGGTGGGTCAACGACTGGTGCTATCAAACAAGTATCAAGATGGATAATGTGCTATTTGTAATACAACTGCTGACAACTATCACGAAAGCCCAAGTTGTTGGCAAACGGCTCAATGCGCAGTGTTTAGGAAGAATTTTCTCTACTGGCTGATACTAACTCTAATCCTTACCTAATCCCCAATCCTAACAAGTAACAAAGAGTACAATCAATTGCATTCAAAACAAGTACCCAATCATTGACTTCCTATCTAAGAGGTGCACATCAACTGAGGCAAACTGACTTGGAGCAATTCCTACTGGGAAAAATATATGAAATTGGCAAAGTAACAAATTCAGTTCTTCAATGCCACAGTGATCTTTCAAATTCAAGTACTGTAACTTTTTTTTGGACTACTGCCCTTTGCCCATAATGAATGCACCAAACAGATTGAATATCCGGTAATACAGAAAATTGAGCACAGGGATTTAATTTACATAATTGTTACCAGGTGCACTGCTTTGTTGAAACATCACAGTCGGAGTCCCGGATTCGCCCACCTGGTACATGTGAATTGTTTTGTGCATTATGATGAGAAGTGACTGACACAGCTAACAATGTCATAATGGGAACTCCTGAACACCCCAATGGCCCTCTACCTAAGGATCATTACATGCAGCTTCTGAGAGAAGATGTATGCATAACAAGTACTACCATTGTGTGAATTTCCATATAATGGGCCTTTGTGCTGAAGTGGGACCTTGAGCTGAACATTCCTGAACAGCTTGAAGGAACTGCTGTTAGAGCATCATTATGATCATCAGTACTGTGCACTGAAACTTGTGGGAGAAGCATGTTGTGTTATTCCACAAAATGGGTCCCAGGGCCAATACCGGGCCCAACAAAATTTCTGAGCACCCCGAAGATAGGGCTGTCGGCCCATCATTATGACTGAACATCTGTACTGTACACTAACATCTGTGGGAGAAGCAGGTTGTGTGATTCCACAAAATGGGCCCCAGGGCCAATACCAGGCCCAACATTTCTGAGCACCCCAAGGCCCATGACCGACAAAGTTTCATATTTATGAACGAATTGTGAACAAACACATAAGTAGACATACTATCTATCTATCTACCAGTTTTGATACGGTTAGTAGCAGTTTGACCTTTCGGAAAGAGGGCCAAAGTTGACCTCCAGATGACCTTGACCTCAAATCCCTGAACACCCCATACGTACTAATGGTCAATGATGCAACTTCCATGATCATCTAATCAATCTATTTTGTAGGATTGGGATCAGCACGATATAACACCAAAATTCACCCCCCCCCCCCAGATGACCTTTGACCTAAGAGTCCCGAACAACCCATAGGCCCCTATGCATGCACCACTGGTCATTGATAATATATACTGAACGATTTTGATGATCATCTGATATAGTCTGTGGAAGGAGCAGCTTGTTGGCTCCAACGAAAGGGTCAAAATCAGAAAGCCAAAAGGCTTAGTGATTCCTTGACTCTTTACCTGTGACTTCTGACCGCCAAAGCATGTAGCAGGGCTCATTAACTCAAGAGCTCTGCTTCACACCGAAAGTGATAGGGGGCTCATACTTCCAATGAGGAGCTTCACATCCACCAAAATACAGCAGTATGAGACTAACATTTCTTCTAGATAATGATTGCAGATGACCTTTGACCTGACCCCAGAACAATACAATTCATATAGACATTAACTTCATCAATCAAGGTGGGGGTGAACTCACGCACTCCAGAGACAGTATAATTTTGTTTTCCATTGATTGATATTTACTAAAGTCTAATGATCATAACCTGCTGCTTCTTCATTCCTCTTCTAAACTCACAGAAATATGAAAATGTCAATTTGCAGTCTGAATTTTTGATTCCTAAACAGGTAACGCTGTCAGAATCCAGCACTATAGCTTCGATACATTTGCACAATGAAATTTATTTTTGTATGTGTGTAACATGTAACACATGCAATGCCTCATCAAGCACATGTTTGTTTGAACAGTGAATGTATATCTAGCTGACAATGTCTGGATGTCACACCTGTAATGGGAGAATCGCCCAGCATAGTTGCCAAACTACCATTGACCACTAGGGTGTTCACTGCTGACCACATGCCATAATTTATTTCAACCTGTATGAACCAAACCATCTTGGCCATATGACAACCAAAATATCAATTTTAGGTCAAATTACCAACAACACATCGGGGAGACATACGGAGTAGTACGATGGTTGGTCGGTTGATATCTATTGACACACAGGTGTTTAATATAGTAACTCAAGGCAGTACAGGTCATACAGGATGATACAAATCTCACACAATTATATAGGTGCTCCTAGGTAGCATGAGCTAGTATTTGCATGGAAGCTTACCATCAACACCCAGATCAAAATTTGGCAGTTCATCATCCTCTCCATCATCTAACAGGGCTGCAGAGCGAAAATAAACAAGAGTGCCAATGGCACATCAGCTCACCTGGTACATTTGATTAGTTGAGGAGTGACTGACTGAGCTAACACTGATTTGATGTCATGATGGCATTTTGGCTGAAATATCCTGAACATCTGAAAGGTTACAAGAGCATCATTATGACTGTGAAATCGGATCTACCATCTGTTAGACCATCATTATGACTGAACATCAGTACTGTCCACTGAAATTTGTGGGCGGAGTTAGCAATTCTTGGGACTAAAGTTAGACCACATCTGCCAAAGTTCACAACAAGAGTGTCAATGGCACAGTAGCTCACCTAGTACACATGAATTTAATTTGCAATCATGATGAGAAGTGAAAAACTGAGCTAACCTTGATAAATAATGATAATAATGATGGAATTTAAAAAAGGCCCAGGGCCCATACTGATTCCTGGACACCCCGAAGGTATGTCAGACTATCATTATGACCGAGCATCAGAAATGTGCACTAACATTTGTGGGAGAAGCATCTTTCGTGATTTCACATAATGGGGCCCAGGGCCCATACTGGGCCTCGGGCCCAAAATTCCTGAACACCCCAAAGGTACGGCTGTTAGACTATCACTATGACCGAACATCAGTACTGTGCACT
>JAUOBX010323597.1:0-11037 GCA_032360705.1 Eupentacta quinquesemita
CTCATAAGCGCTGACACTGAGCCAAATCTGTAACCTCTCGTCTCTGGAATGATCTGCCACCTTTCCCACCTTGTCACAATCAAGAGCAACATCTAACATTTCTGCTATAAATCAGTAGAACATGATCACAGTCGTTCGAGGCATGCAGTGAGTGCGGTCTCTGGAAATTACGCTTCCCACAACGGTTTTAATGCCCGTTTTGCACTGCAAGTGCACTTCCCTCCTGAATAATGTTCGAAGCACTTGCTGTGGACTTTGGTCGTTCCCATGTGCTCAGCACAAAACATCTGTGCACACAGCATCATTCACTGGTCACTATCTCCAAAGTTCACTTGATGGTGATAAACTTGCTCTCAAACTCATAGACGCCCACAGATTCCTGGTTCTTCTCATCATAATCCACCCATTCCTGTAAAAAAGTAACATTGGGTAATGAAAAGCTAAATTCTCCTCAGAAATACATACATTAACTTTTGAAGACTTTACCTGTGGATTCTTCACTAATGAATCATTCAATTATAATACTAGCAATACTAGCATAGGCCTACTGTGTAAGTTCCTGACAAGATGTCCACAGCCATAATAATTTCTTAGCCTTGAACAAACTTTTTAGGTCAAATAAAAAGGTTCTCCACTAACATTTACTTCCTCTAACATTGTACTATAGTTTGTTACTAACTGTGATCGAAGAGACAGTGTCGATCTCAGCTGCAGGAGCAGCAACGACAGGTCTAGGCTTAGCTGAAAACACCAATAATAAATTGACAGCCCTCAACATCTGCCGACCTCTCTCACGAGGAGTAGTGCTAGTTGGTGAGGTCAGAATTGCCAGGGTTCATCTGGTTGCTCACGTGGGACCGACAAGTCGCGCTATTCCATTTGGTGACGGGGAACCCTGGAACTTTGAACCCTGGGAACATTAAACCCTGAGAACATCAAACCTTGTGATTTCAGGGTCCATTGAAACTAATAAAGAAATGGGGGGAAACGAACATGGGGTAGACTCTGACAAAGGGTTACGTTCTGCCCACTTGGATGTTTGTATGCCACAATACCCAAAAAAAAATCCAGTCATATGGATCAAAGGCACCGCTACAACCAGAGAAACCCTCATATCGATATCGGGTTCCCCGTTTCTGAATGATTGGGCGTGCCTGCATGAGCAACGCGATGAGCTTGTCGGTTTCTGACCACAGTGACCAGCACTCCTCCTCGCGGGAAAGAGACGGCGGACGCGAATAGCCTCACGCGCGTCCCTTCGAGCCGACCGCGCAGAATTCGCACCGCAGAGAAGCATGCTCATCCATTCGAAAACGGGGAACATCGAATCTCGGAAACATCGAACCCTGGGAACATTGACATAGCCCCGAAATAACCATGCAAAGAAGAACTGTGCTGTCAATCACTCAACTTCACCTTGAGGTAAATGGGGCGAATAACATAGTAAATAGGTATTCAATTTAGGGGAGGCTTACATTTTCAGTCAAGTCAACCTCAAACTTTGATGATGTGTCCACTGCATCACACGCAAAACCCACCTGTAACAAAGGAAATAAGTGGATATAATAGTATAGGAAACAACAAAATAGAAAATACGACAACATATCTTGAATTCTCACACACAGCAAGTGGAAAAGCTTCAGTTGGTGCTGTTCTGCATCTTTCGGTCACCATCTGATTAGATATAAATATGTCCAATCCGTTCGTTCTCAGAGTGGGATGGTGAACGAATGCACTAACGTATAGAGACGGCGATGTTATATGGCAGTACACCTGACAAGGAATATTCGATACTCGGAATACAACAATATAAGCAGAAAAATGTGCGTACAGTCGTACACATGTTCGCCTTTTGCTATAACAGTGCTACATACGGGGCTATGTTTCCAAGGTTCGATATGTTCCTGGAATTCCAGGGTTTCATGTTCTCAGGGTTCAATGTTGATATAAGTATCTTAGCACTGTAATGCCTCTAAATATAGTGTTTGTGCAACAGATGACTAACATTAGCTGACACCAAGTCGAACCTGGTCAATTCATGAATCATGAAAATGACACGCAAAACAGGGAACATCAAACCCTTCGAATATTGAACCTCATTGATTCGCAGGTCATCAAAATTATACGGAAATGAAGATCCTTGAACCCTGAGAAAAATTAACCCTTGAGACCAGGTTGATGGTGGACCCACTGCACACATAGCATACAAGTGCTGGGACATCACATCAATCTTGTAGATGGAAAGTAATAATATGAGACATTCATCTAGGAATTTCCCTAGGCCGCACCAGGCACTCAAAAAGTATTGTCTGGCAAGTAGGGATAATGTTGTTATTTATACACACAAATAACCGATGAGTCCAAACCAGCCAATCTGAGTCCGGGACCGAGTCTCTGGCATCCGAGTCCCCAGTTTGAGTCCGAGTCCCGAGTCGAGTCCTCTATCAAGTCCTTATAAAAACTCGGCATTCCAGCCGGAACGTACACCATTATATTAGGTTTTGCTGATGGGTGTGTAATGTGTATGGTCCTACATGGCTCAAGCTACTCAAAAACATGGAAAGGCTCTGTCAAGGTGTTGGTTGTATCTTTGCTGTTTATATCCCAGTAGTGTTAGCATGTTCAATACGATGCTTCTCATTGTTATGGCCGAGTCCCTAGCATCTGTCTCGAGACCAAGAACGGTCTCGAGTCCTTCATCACTGCCACTAACATGACTAAGCTCGTCTGGCATTTATTGCGAACACAATTGTATGCAACAGTCAGACAATGCTTACCCTTGGTGAAAACTCCACTGGGATCATTCCCCTACAGTCAAACTTTACCACTGTCGTGAATTTATTGCTGTCCTCTGAGTTGTAGGGTGTGAGGCTCTCTGGTATAATAGCTGAAAAAATCAGAAGAATCAAGGTGTTGGTTGTATCTTTGCTGTTATCCCAGTAGTGTTAGCATGTTCAATACGATGCTTCTCATTGTTCAAGTTATGGCCGAGTCCCTAGCATGTCTCCAACAAGTCATCAAGGTATTGTCAGAAGTTATCTTCTTCACCGAGCTGCAATGATCCTCATCCGCTTTTAGACTTTTTGTCTGCTGGCAATATCAATACATTATACAATAAGGTCTGAGCCACCTGTTTATCTACTTTCGTTGTTGTCCAAAAGACTATATTTTATACAGTCAATTTTTTTGCCGATGATAATTTCTGTTGTGGAGAAGAGGATGCTCGCGCACCCTGAATTCCTACCCTGTTACACATACAGGGATGAAATATGGACTTGAACTAAAGATTCTCTCGTTGCTGGGAATTAAGTAATCCTCTTGGGTTACGTACGTGAAATGCGTTCCTGTTGTGGTATCTTAATCAATATGGCTGTGTATGAATTCGCACATATATCACTACTACCGTGCGCAGTGTTATGAATTGATTACTTCCTGATGGCTTTCCACTTGTCACAAACGGTTCTACATCTGGCTTCTTTTGAGAGAACAGCCATGGTGTTACATTTTTCTCACCTGGGTACCATCGGCCGTCGTAGACGACAGCAAAAAACTGCCCAGCATTGAACCTGTCTCTGCAGGCTCCTCGGCCTCTGGCTCTGCCCGATGATTGTTGGTGGCCTCTGGCTCTGCCCGATGATTGTTGGTGGCCTCTGGCTCTGCCCGAGGATTGTTGGTTGCCTTTGGCTATGTCCGAGGATTGTTGGTGGCCTCGGACCCTTCGGAAGGACTTGCACATGCTCACTAGCCTAACTTACCAACATTAGATTATCGCACGAAATCGTATGCCTACTATCTAAGAACTTTGGACTTCGCCAGACATTCGGTAACCTCTGACCTGATTATGAAGCATGGGGTAACTACGATCAGTTGGGTGATTGCTAGGTCACACAATTCTAGCGTGGCCTGTGTGTTTTGGAACAATCAAGACAATTTCATTTTCAGCTGCGGCTGAAGAGCTCAAGTAGTCATCGTATACCTCCGTTCGTCCGTACCTCTTACATCTGTTCGTCACGTACGCGAATAAATTTGGGACCGTATATGCGATTAACACGAAACTCTGATGGCGGCCATGTTGGATTTCGGCGAAAATGAGTTCACTGCAGATCTACGCGTTTCGGAACATGGCGATCGTTTTGAGACCAACTTTCAATTTCGCACCTAGGGCCCCACCCGGCGGCTATCCTGAATTTGTTGACAAAACTGATTTCATCGCATATTTGCGCGTTCCGGAAGGTAGCGATCGTGACGAGACGAACTTTCATTTTCGCCTCATACCACCCCACCCGGCGGCCATTCTGAATTATCCGACAAAACCAACTTTATCGCAGACTCACGCGTTTCGGAACATGGCGATTGTTTCAGGACAAACGTCGATTTTCGCACCGTACGACGCCACCCGGAGGCCATTTTGAATTTTAGGCGAAACAGACTTTATCGGAGATTAACGCGTTTCGGAACGTAACGATTGTATGAGACCAACTTTCATTCTCGCACTGAACGACCCCACCCGGGGGCTATTTCGAAACTCATTCAGGTAATTCGGACCTACCACATACGGTATTTGGCCGCAGCTACCGAGACGTTTACGATCGCGCTTGTAGTGTTACAAAACACAGTGGGGTTTGAGGGCCACTTGTTGGATTTCGCCTATAAAAGTAAACACTGCGTGTAACATATAGTGTATTGTATTGAAAATGGGATATCCCCGGTTCGCGGCCTAACCCCAGTTCACATGTTGTGTACCCGTGTGTGTCCCCGTTTCACTGGTCCACACACACACACACACACACACACACACACATACACACATACACACACACGACATGACTACACAGATTCCTTCGACAAGGGAACAAAAATCTGTTGAAAAACCTTCACTGCCTGGAGGCTTCCCATTTGTCATCGAGAAAAGGGCCATCACATTCACTCAGATCAGCCTCCACAGTCAAATCTGGCAGACTATTGACAAAAGTGGGATGAGTTACTTGATCTACGACTGTAAAGTGACATATAAAGTGAACGGATTTAATCAAAAATCCCACTCCTACCCTGCACTAGATTCCCGTCACTACTGGAGAGTTAACGAATTGTAGATAGACGCTCACGAGCGACTAATAATACCCTCCAGTGTGTTTCTGTATGTTATATATGAAGGTTATTGCGAGCGTTTGTAATATTTGAAAGAGAATATAGATAGCTCTCGAGTTTATTAAAATAGGCAATAAGATATTTTTCGTAGTGACGTAATCGAATAGAGTTACGAATACTAAATAGCATAGTTCTCCCAGGACAAAGAGGGACTCAAATTAATTGTATAAAGGTCATTACTATCAATAGTTGAATAAACTATATCAATATACGCAGAATCTGCCTCTTGGAACTTCTGCTGGTTCGAGGGTAAGAGTGATCAGACGATGATCTGTCTGAAGGGTAGGGGAGAGAAGAGTCAGTAAGAGGAGGTGACGAAATATGATGAAAAAATCTATTCTACAATGGATATCGTCGATGTTTGAACTCCCAAGTTAAAAATTTGATAACGGGTTCCGTTCCCTCGAAATATCCAGTGAATCGTGTGTGCACATGAGTGTTAGACCATCCGCACGGGCCCTGCAGTTAGTTCCGCAAACGCCCCCACGTTTGTCAACTCTGAATCAAGAACAACATTGAAGTCATTACCATAAATAACATTATCGCCACAGAAATCCAGTTGCTGGTTAGACACTGTACTATAAGCAGAAAGTCAAAAGGCTCAGTGATTCCTTGACTCCAATGACCTACGATGGCCTCAACAATACAGATCATGTACTTCCCGTGGGACACCAATATACCACAACAGAATGGGGTTCTTGTAGATGCCTGCTCATAATGACCATTCTGGACCTATGTCGTTTACAACATTTTCGGACTTTGACCTTTGTTGATCGCAGATGCCCTCTGACCTGAACTCAAAACAATGAGGACCATGTACTCATCATGGTGGACACACATACCAAGTATGAGCTGGATCCACCCAAGTGTGGTAGAGTTATCGTGTTAACAAGCCGGGCGTTACATACACAGATACATACACACACACACATACACACAAGCCCACACACACATACTGTCATGCCTGCGAAGATTCCTTATACTTTCGACAAGGAATAAAAAATATGAAATATCTCAATTAGGGCCATACGTAGTGAGTACACAGCTATCCAAACTATCTGTAATTATCGATCTGCTATCAGCGTCACAATAAGTCTTCACAATTTCAAACTGTCGGGGACGGAGGTGAAAATAAAAAGACAACTCCACGACTTGTATTCGTGCCATTAAACTGGATAATATCCCCTCCCCATTCATGAGACCAAATATTACGATGGCTAGCAGCGATATGCGTTCCATGCATAAAAATAATATCAACTCATATCTAGAAAGGTAATCAAACTGCCGTCTGATCTGCGATTATTGCAATCGCTCAATCCTCTAACATTATAGCTACCGATCCTAATTTCCATAATACAGCATCATAACAGTCAACATATAAATTGACAATGGAACCAGTAAGAAAAATAATTTACTCACGTGGTGAATACTGTAATAATCCGAGTCACGATGGATGCAGGAACAATAGAAACATGCTGGCTTGCGGCCAAAAGCCATGAAATGTAATATGCCAGGTCCGGTCCATTGACAAGTCCGGTCAATGAAAGGAGCCATTAGATGATTTCCCAAGCAGGAGAGAAAGCGTTCAAAGTAACAAATAAACCTAATTTTAATGGTTTCCGCTATTAGTAGGCTATAAGTATACGGCTTCCCGGTAACGTTTCTCCACTTTCCTGTAGCAAAGCGTAGCTCCGTGCCGTTGTCATACAGTTTCTTTACAATTGCCGCCCATCTCTCCTTTCCCGCCAGGTCGATCTTGGTCATCCACTGTGAAGAATCGCTCTCTCGCTCTCAAGGGCGGTCCTCCGATTCTTCATTATAGCCAGATATCCCCGAGCGCGAGACAGCAAACCAGAATGTGCAGTGGCAGATTCGGGTCCCTCTGCCATCTCAAATCCATCTATCCCAAATAGGGACAATACTTTGGTTCGAACAATAGCCTCACAGTCCTCCCTGGCCGCGGTCTGCGGCACGTCAACAATACAAAAATTCTTCCGCATGGACACTCGTTCTAGCTTATCGATTTCGGCACTGATCCTTCGATGTAGATAAGTCCTATATTCTCGCTATTCTAGCACACAATTCCTGGTGCTGTTCTTCTTTGGCCGCCATTTTGTCGGTAAAAATCGATACGTCTAGCCTGAAATTTGATGGAATTTTCAAGTTCATTTCCCAATATTTATCCAGGCTACCTTGGGGATCATGAAGGATCCGTTGAGAGATAGCCTGGAAGGTGTCTATGACGGCTTTACGAGAGGAGATTTCGTCATCGTTGGTGGTCCGTGCGCCGCTATCTTGTGACTTTCTCGGTGGGCTGCTATAGCGGTAGCCCTGGTCGAAATGTGGTTTTGCGATAGAGGGGGTCGTCCCCTGCGACCCGTCATAATGAACGTCTTGTGCCCAAGAATGTGATATGTAGGGAATATGAAGCCAGGAGTGTTCTTGGAAGTGGGGAAAGAGTAAAGATTTTCTACAGAGACTGTCGAGTGTGTTAGCTCCTCTCCATTTGGGTTGCCAATAATGCTATATTATAGGAATTAAGATCGGTAGCTACGATCTTAGGGGATGTTGATTTATTCTTAACCTGCTTAAGTGATATGAAATATCGATACCTGAATCAGAAGATTCAGCAGGTACATGCATTACGTGGCAATTCATCCCGTACATGATACTTGCCAGTAGGAGCCACGTTCATTAGTTGTCAGTATTGATGAGAACGTCGTGGATATATTTTTCGTATTGCTGTATTACTGTGACAGTTTTATGTTTTTCTTATTTGGCTAATAGGGATACATTGACAGGATGTCGCAGTTTCTTGGCGCTGCGTCTCTTGATATCAGATTGGAAGAAGTCTTGATCTAGACACATTTCTTTTATAGAGGCCGCGAAAAGGTCATCATGAGTCATGATCCAGTGATTTGAGTTGTTGTTATTTTGGAAATACTTCAAGTAACCTGACACGAACATCTAGATATTCGAGACGGGTAGCTGTTAGCAAAAGATTATACAAAAAATATCAAGACAATATTTTGCCAGAAGTCAGTTTTACTAATAATGTAACTGTTCAGTGTCCGTATCATTCATGTTGGTGAAATAAGATATTTATATAACAACCAACGTAATAGACGTAAAAGACCGAGGCTCTTTTCAAGTATGGTTCATACGGACCACAAACTATAGAACACAACCCATAGAGATCGTAGATTGATCATGAAATCGTTGGTAAAGCGAACCTCCATCAATGAAACCATAGTCACAATTTGTGCAAACATGTGACTACGGTGAGAAAGGTGTTAGTTGATAAAGTGCTCAACCCAGGGAATCAACTCCTGCTATGAGTTATCTTTTTAGCTAATTTCAGCGGTCTCATTGTTGTCCACTTCATTTGTGAAGCGCTCAGATGCCTGTGATTGAGCGCTATATAAGCACCGGTCATTATTATTATTATTATTCACTCGTGATAATAGGCCTGATAATTGGTCAATTGGTAATCTGAGTCACCAACGTGTTCTGTTATACCATCACCACATTGGGACACTAAATCATTATAGCAAATGCCAGACTAGTGGAATGCTAGTGAATTTACATAGTCGGGTCAAAATATGGTTTGACTCTAAAAAATAATAATCTAAGTTTTTTTATTTTAGGTTGCTCAGTGGGTCTTCAGAAAAAAATCGGTCAAAAGCGGCCCCCCAGAAAAGGGTTAATCCGTCGAATTTCAAAATGGCGGACCATATAGCCGTTATTGTACCATATACCCCCTAAGACACAATTTTTTACCTGACTTGTGTTACCAACCTATAGAAATATGATACCAATATATCAATAGGCCGACATACAATGTCATATGACGTCACCGTGACGTGATAATGGCATATGTTACAAAATACAGAAAAATTAACGTACTTTGGCAGACTATAATAGACTTTAATGCACAGTCAAACCCAGGATAATTTAGTTTTGATGTATGAAATATGTAACTAATATAGGAACATGATACTGATACACCATATAGGCTAATTTATGACGTATATGACAAAAATGATATACTTTGGCGGACTCTATAGTGTTCTACTATGTACTGAGAACAGCCTGAAACCTCAACTTCAGCACATGGAATGTATTCCATCTTGAAGGAACATGATGCCACACATCCAAATGAGCGCATTGACGATGTCGTATGACGTCACTATGACGTAGGATGGATATCTGGACTTGGACATGACGTTTCATAGACAGAAGTAGAATTATCGCATGGAACATCCACGGGATGGGCCGAAATTGCTCAATCGGTTAACTTCTGATCAAACCATATGTGTAAGAACCCCAATAGGTTAACCCCGACTAAGCCTGGGCGTTTCAGAAGTATCCAATAACGAATCCATTGAAGAGTACTAGTGCAGCATCATCAGCAAAGTCCAGATCTAGAACTCTGACTTCACCAATCAACACCCTACGATCATTCTCCTTTGAATTGAGTCCTGACTGCACACGACGCCGGTGCGCAAGCAGCACTACAGAAGGCAGCGGACCTTGCTCAATATTATTCTATATAGCGAAAACTATGTATGGTATCGACAGGGTAACCCACTGTGGTTGTTGCAGTCTCCAGCATCACCCTTTCCTTTTGCAGATGAGAACAATGCGCTCACTTCAGTCAGTCAGGATTACCCCAGAGCTCCAAACTTAGTGAAATGCTATACAAGACCTCGAGGACGGGCATGTCTATCAACACAGATCACCTCGCCGTATGCTATAAGGTTCCATTTGCCAAGAGTTTTCTCAATAGTAGGTTTGATGGAAATAATCTACGGGTGGTTTACCTATCAGGGATGCAGCACCATCCATCCAAATTGCTGTGCTCAAAGAATCAGCCTCGTATAAAGCCCCAAAAGTACCCAGTCCGACGGACCCTCACTTCGAATTGATTAGTCAATACTTTACCATTGGTTGCCTTGATATCTGGACAACGCAAAGCTGAAGCCGAGTTACAAGGCATCTGCAGCCAGGTGCTTTCCACTGACTTGCAGAGACCTGTACTTGCGGGTGATCCGCATTATCTCTACTCTTCTCAACAGTGACGCTATCATTGGAATACCAAGTGCAATATATCGCTTCGAAATTTCGAAACCATAGGCCAGCAATCATGATACTGCGACTCCCATAACGGAGTTGAAAAACCTATGACTGCTGCTACCACCGCTCTCGGTTCCACAAGATCAATACATGACTCCTGACTATCTTCCACTAGCGCCAGTGAAGGCATCAAAACGCTCCAGGATGATATGTGAATCCCAAGCGGAAACAGTATCACACACCATGACCCCGAGGTGAGTTGAGAAGCTTCTTCGTGGAGCGAAAGGATGTTCCAGAAGCCAAAGCAGATCGCCCATCTCAAATGAGCCAAGGTATTAGAGCGGAGAGCTGGATACCACCTCAGCACTTCCAGCACAGTGTCCGCCATGTGTTTCCGTTTCCCAGACTTGGTGATCCCGATGGCGTTGCTCTGTCTCTCCATGCGGTGCTCTGCCAGACGGTGAACGGCCACGTCAGTTGAATCGCCATGGCAAGCACTGATCTAATGCTTGCCATAGTTGGACCTGGAGGAGAAAAAGAGGTGCATCCTTACGGAATGGGAGAGAATTTTCCGGGAACTAGAATGTTCTTAAGCCTGTAATTTATTACAAGTATCCTGCCCTTGACGGCATAGGCCTACGGAAGGTCATTCAATGTTACTGACAAACAGCCTGCATGATGAGTTGGTACATTTTGTCAGCGGTGTTGACTATCATCATGTACTGTACCCTGTGAGCCACACCAGGTGGATTTTTTGTGAGGACCCTTTCAATCTGACACTGGAGCGAGACGTGCAGATACCAGAATATCCAG
>JAUOBX010323708.1:0-11037 GCA_032360705.1 Eupentacta quinquesemita
AGCGTGCGCTGTGAATGCATGGCAGCCCTATTGGGATGTCCCCCGGGAGACACGATAACGTGATACACAGAGTCTGTGCATCAGGAAAGAACAGAAAGAATTGCGCACTATATAAAAGTGCGGGTTTGACAAGTCAATAATGATCGAGGGCAATATCTGTGAAGCGCTCCTACAATAGGCTCAGTGGAGTGTGCTACCTCAATTGAAGGTACTAGTACTAATCACGCTCTGGTTGCATCCGCTGTCATATCAATATAATTTCTGGTTTCGTCAGAGAAGGGGTGCGTCGTTGACTGCAGTTGCTACTGCTGCATGGATTCAATGGTCCCCCTGCTTGATTTAATTGGATATACGTTTACTTGGATAACTTACCTAATTTATATATTCCAAACTGTGATCGTCGGTAATTCCATTTCGTCACTAACACCTCTTGTTTATGGTGTTCTCCAGGGTTCTGTTTTGGGACCAAAGTTGTCCTCTATGTATACTAGAACTGTTGGAGACATTATAAGGGACCACGGCCTTCGTTATCACTGTTATGCTGACGATACTCAGATTTATGCTTCATTCGACACCTCTATCAATCATACAGTAGCAGTTACTTCATTGGAGGCTTGTTATTGCGACTTACAAAGTTTATTATTGTACCAATAAGTTAATGGGAATTGTCTGATTGAAGAAAAATATATATATATGTAGTCAATGATATGTAACGAATAAATTCCCTCAACGCATTTTTCCACCTGATCGAGAAAATGCATATTGCTGCAAATTGCACAAAATATATCTACAGAGAGAAACGAACAATCGAACAGTTATTATAAATTTCTCAAATAATGTCATAACAAATGCTGCTATAGGCAGATAGGCGCAGTTTCAACACAAGGATGTTATAATTATCTCGATCTGTCGACAAGCGAATCATTACGATGAGCCCTGAGCAAATTCGCTTTCGAGTGAGATGCAAGCAACTATTAGATTTGGGAATGACGGTCCTGACCTGGTTTCCACGTGGGAAAATCCGCTAACGCCCCTATTGACTACTTTGCACAACATTTGCGGTCAAAGCACTACGAGTCACGAATTTTCATTTCCTCCTTGTTGTACAAAAGGTCCAATGTCACGTTTGATAAGAATTTATAGCGTTTTTCCATTTGCAGCGAGGGGGTCCTTCTCTGGGCAGATTCACCTATATGTTGAGTAGTGTAAATATGTCTAAAGTATTACATCAATGGGATATTTATGTTAAATTACATTACAATTTGGCTCGAACTCATTTGTATTGCCTATAACCTCTACAAAGATATGGTTGGTTTTTATATTTTTTCGTAGTGAATGATGATCATAGACCGCCTCTGTCTCATTTGCCTCCCACTTGCTTTTTATGGTATCATTCAAATGCGAATGTTATGCTATACCTGCATCGATAATTGCTTGGGTTAATAGTGTTATATAACACAATAATAACCGTTACACTCACAGTGTATTTTATAACAGCAGTACTATATCATATATTGTTTCTCCACTAATGTATCATGTCATAGACTGAACAAGGCCAGTTGTTGTTTTTAACGCAATCATTTTCAATTACACCCTACATTGCCAGTTGAAACGCAATATATGTGCAATATATCAAAGATCAAAGGCCCACAGGTTTTCCGCCAAGCAGCTATCACCTACAAAAAGTAACAGCATTAGCAATTTCTGCTAAGAAAGAGCGGCGTAGCGACAGACGGTGACGCCCTCGCGATTGTTATCTATTTGTATTTCTATGATGCTACTGGATCGCGGAGTAAAGGGTGAAGTAAGTAATCTCGGTATTCAGACATGTCAGTATTTTGCATAGGAGAGTACAAAATTCAGTGCGTTTAGACAATCCCTATTGCTTGACTCCAACCAGAGCTCACCGTCCAACGTACCCCCAAGACCCGAACGAAGACCAACGGTGAACGCCAACTATTGTGTCTTGTTCCAACTCAGTACTATATGATATGACCATATATAACATGGGAATGGCACACATTATGTCGTTATTAGTTGAAAAAACCCCGTTTCCCGCAATGTGATTGTCTCTTCCCCATCGGTGCGAATGTGCCGCGAAGCATGTGTCCAAAATAGTGAACACATTACCGCGTCACAATCGTCGTTGTGCGGCCTCAACTGAAAGTAATTGCCAATTCACCTATCCTGTCGAAGATATTTGTTTATTGCTTTCGCGGGAAACGGGGGAAAGTAGGGGCCGTTCAATTCGAGAGGTCTGGAATGAGCGACGAAAAAGTAAATAGCAACGGTTTTAAGGGAAAAAACATTCTCCGCGGAACGCAGATACAGTCACACAGAGCTCGTTAAACGACCACCGTCCTGTTTAACACTTGGTATAAGAGCGAATCCTGATCGAGTCGCACCACTCCAGTAAAAAGATTACAGGAGGAAACTGCTGTTAGGTTAGTACTTGCCGCGTCCGTCTGACATTCACAGTATTTGAGCTCGGGCTGAGGTGTTGGGATCATTAGCCCCCATACCCCCCCCCCCCCTCCCCTCACGCAGCAAGGTTAGACGCAGTTCACATCGTGTGCTCCCAACTTACCATTTCCCTCTCCAAGTTTGAATGATATCCCAGATTCCGCAACTGGTGCCACCGGAAACGGCAATAACTATCTCTTTCTCTTCGTCTGATTGATCCGAATCTTGACATACATGTCTGCCCATGAGGAATATCTGAGGGATTGTTGCTGCATGACTGTTGCCTTCTATTTTGGAGTTCTCTGTGAAATTGTCGAAGTTTGTCTGATTTACATGGCCTGTAGATATGAACCACAGTAAATCACGGACAATATGGCAGACACTTTGCATTCATCTTTTCTAGCTTTGTCAACGTTAGTTAAAGTGACTACCTATTTTACCGACAAAAATTGAGGTCAAATTTGAAGAAATTATGCAGTTGAATACACGTCGTCAGTTTTCCCGCCTGCATATGCCTAGGTATGCACTCTTGTCAGGCCTTGTATATCCAAGAAGAAAAGTAACCAACTTCAACTCTCCAAAGTCCAATTCTTGACATAATAACGAATGCTTTACCTGGGAGAAGCCATACATAAAAGTAATGTAAATCCATCATCACTCACAACATTCAACCATGTTTCATCTAAATGTACAGTACTGGTAGTCTCAATGGAGAAGATGAACTGATACTCCGCCAACTAATCAGTCAAATTGTCTTGGTGATATAGGAATGTTACAAAATGTAATAACGATTCGAATATTAGTTTCATCAGGTATCAGCTCCTTATATGAAATGTGTATTTTCCGCTAAACCTCAACGCCCTCGGATTTTGAAATCACCGTTATTAGAAGTCAATGACAGACGGGTTGAGTCGGATGCATGAAGTAAATTATACAGGCCTAACGATACCTTTGGAAGGAAGATGTTGTGAAAGATGTTGGTTCACATTAATGTGATAATGATTTGAAGCTTTCAACATTGGCCAATCAGCGAGCACCTAT
Source organism: Eupentacta quinquesemita (assembly GCA_032360705.1). Classification (NCBI taxonomy): domain Eukaryota; kingdom Metazoa; phylum Echinodermata; class Holothuroidea; order Dendrochirotida; family Sclerodactylidae; genus Eupentacta; species Eupentacta quinquesemita. The sequence continues at coordinate 3,505 of JAUOBX010323708.1, forward strand.
ATTTAGCACCGTAGCCTGAGCGTAGGTCCTCGAGTCAACTCGAGTCACGTGTACCAAGCCTGTAAACAAATCCAGCATGATTTGCGCATTTTGTTGGGAAAGGGTTGAGAAATATTATTACGAACTTGAGCTAGCTAACACGAGTGTCAAAATACCGATTTGTATCACATGATCTCCAGGATTCAGTAAGAAAAGCTGCACTTGATGTATTAAAAATTACTTCATATAACATATTATAACATAATAACATGTGCAAATGACTTCAGGCTAAATACACAATAATTATAAATGAGTCATTCCTTACAGCACAGAAAAGACAGGTCAGTTATCACCTATTTCTCGGAAATGTCAAGTTACAGCAGACCTTTCCTTCCGTCTCAATTCCCATCGCTAATATTGATATTGTATAGTTAATCTCGAAAACGACACAAATCCATTGAATATTAATATTCCGTGGAATACTCGGAACGTATGTAATCCTCGTAAATATCACGATGGCAGCCGACCCTGTAGCTTAGTTGGTAAAAGATGTAAGAAATCGAGAAGATGAAATCCACATTTGTAACTAATGTCACGCGATGCAATGTCACGCATATGTCTCACACGTCATCTCCGAGTACACGCAATCTAGAGATTATGTGGAGCTTCAAGAGTTAGTTACTGCCTAACAGTTGTAAGCCAATCTATTTCCAAATGAGCCCTCGACTTCCATATACGTTTCCTATTTGCAGGGTCAACTCTATTCCTGGTGGCCATGGTATGAGCTGCGCTATATCTGATTGATATAATGTAGGTACTCGATAGTCACACCCAACCTTTTTGACATAAAAGGTTATTCACAAACACAGGCACAATCTAAGTTTATTCTGGAAGCTATTCAGAAAGGTGATTCGGGTGTTCTATTCAGAAGATTGGATTATGTGCGTCTGAATGAACGTAGATGTGATGTGAATTTGAGAGGTGTACTGTTCTGAAACGTAGGGCACTTACTTACTCCAAACAGTAAGGTTGAACATTGCCTGTGGAATCATATACCCAATTTTGTTTCGGATCACAAGACCTGAATATTCTTTCTCGAATAATGCACCTTATTTGAGAATAAGCAGCCTGATTTTTCAAAATAAATAACTGAAATAACAAAATGTCCGTTTCGGCATAAATGACCAAACTTGTGCGTGATTCGATTAGAACGTTGACTTGTCCATGTGATTCCACCTTGTTGTTAGTTGTGGGAGAGAGTGAACGAGCGTGCTACGTAATGTCGTATAGGTATTGAGAGTCTACATCTAATTTGATTCATTCACGTAACATGTCCTATGCTGCCCCTACTGCCGACACTCACTAATAGTGTTTCCCTGAAAATGCGGCGTATGCCCCGCGAAATTGGTTCCATGGTACTCTGGGGGAATCGGAATGTATGAAGGTGTTCACTTGACACAGAATTTAGGAGCGCAATTTTGAAATGAAGAGACTAGTTGAGATCCATTACGTGACTTCACCTCATATTCGAACCAACATCGAGCTCACATGAATGCAAATAAACAAGGATTTTAGATAATCCGTATATTGACGTCTTCTTTAATCCGGGAGACGTTTGCAATTTGACATAAAGCTTATAGCACGTCAGGGGGGATTACGCTTGAATTGTAATTAGTGTCAGGTCAAACAAATAGGTCTTGTTTCCTGTCGATAATATGTGATAATATAATTGATGTAATATTCCGATATTAGTATCTCAACTCTTACGACAAGTATATTTATCTCATTTTTTCATTATACCTAGTTAATAGCGAGTGAAATGGAGCAACCTTCGCGCCGACATTTTTTCACACTTTTTTACTTTTGTCGTTTTTTATTATTGAAGGGTGATAATTGACGCCATGTTGCACTTCAGTGATAGTGTAACATCTTCTTCAACAACATCGTAAGGTTCATGTAATAAATAAAGTGATAACCATCCTCCAAATAAGTGTGGTTTAACGAAGTTGGGGTTGCCTCCATGTAACCCAAGCTCACAATTTACCCTTTCTAACCAGAAACTCGTTAAAACTTGACGGACAGTGATTGACACTACGTTGCACTGCAGTGATTGTGTACGAAATTCCCAAAGGAAAATACTTATTCTGTACACGAATCGATTCCCAGTTGTATATAACTGTTAAGAAATCAGTTAGTTTATATATTTAGCATATGAGTGAATTCATTTCGAACCACACGCATACAAACGAGGCATGTATAGATTAGACCATTACAGATGCAGGGCGGGCAGTAGCAGTTGGAAAGCGGAACCCACATAGGCGAGGATAAGCCGTGTTTATCGAGAAGCAGTGTGAACATACTCTCATTGAACACTATTAGGTAAGCGTATGTCGCCTAACGTATATTGTACTATTTATCGCGATCACGATCAATTTCGACTAAATTGTATAAAAAAGATGTTATCTATCAAAATAACAATTTGTTCATATTATGAATAATCTGAACACCTGATAAACTCACCGTAACTTATATCATCACAGACATAGTGTATATAGTGTATATAAAACATTGCTAGATAAATCAATTTCGCCTTGTCTTATGACGTTTCCCATTATTATCGCGTGCCAATTATTATCTTCGTTTGTGACTTAGTCCACGGATCTAAGATTGGCTGATATGTGGGTATAAAGTCATGATAGCAACATTGATAGAGCAGTGGGATATCTCAGAATGCTCAGAATGTTCAAGACATAGAGCCCATCAAAGAGTGATACTGATAGCGCTAGACAATAATTGTTAACTCGCGATATATTCCTGAATGATGTACAACCTAGTGGTGTGAACAAAAGCTGCGTATCCCAAACTTGAATAGGTATGACGTGTACACTTGCAACGGTGCACTGGTTCTCTTCTATACAAAGGTTGAAAAATATGTAGCCTATGCGTTCAGCCGGTGACTAAAATCATATAATATTGATGTACATTTATGGAGCGCCTAATCAAGTAGTTTTACATGCTCTAAGCGCTGTCCTAGTATGATATACAACAGTTCAGATGCTCAAATGTTGTATGCCCTTTTGTACAGATGCGTCTTCAGCTTGGTCTTGAATGTTACTACGGTTGTGCAGTTCGAGACCTCCGGTGGCAATGAGTTATATTACTTCAGGCGCACCCTGTGAATGCCCTGTCACCTGTCTTTTATTGGAGGATCTCTTTCCAGTCAACAAGTATCTCGATGAAGATCTCAATAGCTGAGTTGGTCGAAACTCCTGCAGCAGCTCCTAAATATACTCAGCGGCGAATCCATTCAAGGCGTTCAAAGTGATTAAGTTGATTTTATACTGGATGCGTCTTGATGGACAGTCAGTGAAGTTGCCGGAGTAGAGGTGTCACGTGATCTGATTCAGATCAGCGAAAAACCAGACGAACAGCATGAATTGGCACCAGCTGGAGTTTATTGGGTAACTTGTCTGGGAGTCCGTGAAGCAGTCCATTCATGTATAGCCTCGAGATGATTAGAGAGCAGACGAGTGTTGCTGTTGCATACTGGATCAGATATGGTCGTATCTGGCCTATCCGGCGGAGGTGAGCCTAGCATGTGCGTATGACGCTGTTTACATGGTCGCTCATGTCGAGGTTACTGTCGAGGACTGCACCAATGCTCTTGGCGGATTTAGTGAACTGTACCTCATCATCACCTACTATTATAGAAGGCAACTCAATCATCCGCAGATTATTTGGGCTGCCAATCAGTTGAACTTCTGTTTTCGAGATATTCAGTGTGATGTGTTTTGCCTTCATCCAACATTATATCTCCCTCGAACAATTATGCATGTTTGTGACTGCATCGTGACAACAGTTGGCATCAAAAGTTACATACAGCTGAGTGTCATCGGCATACATGTGCATCTCTATGGCAAATTTATTGGCAATGTCGAAGAGTGGAGCCGTATATGCAGGTTACTGGAAGGGTCCAAGAACAGATCACCGTGGGATTACTGTCCGTAGTTCCTTCTCTGTTGATGTTACATCAGCTATAGTCACTCCTTGTAACCGTTCACTGTAGTAGGACTGTAGCAACAGCAAAGCTGAGTCGGTGATACCGTATGCTTTACGTAGGCGACTGAGAGTGATGTCCAGGTTTACTGTGTCGGATGCTGCACTTTGATCCAACATGACTAGCAGAGTGCATTTGTTATTAGCCATTCCGTATGTGATCAGTGAGTTTTATTGGTGTAGTCTCAGTACTGTCATGTCTCAGATAAGCTGACAGAAACCGACAATAATTAATATTAATTAATAATTAATAATTGGGCGCGGCAGAATACCTTCGTTGAACAGACTTGATTTTAGTGAAAATTAATACCGGTAATCGATTTTATACTAGACATTGTAGATATGCACCGTTTTATGCAATAATGAAAGTTTTGGATTCCTCTTTCGCACTTTCTTTTTGTCAGGTAGATCTAAGGAAAATCACATTATTCGTCACTTAAAAAAGCTGTGATCATCATGCAGAATGCAAATGAATTGTGTACCTGTAGATATATATGCTGGTACATTAATATCCAATCCACTTCAATTTTGTCGAGGCTCATGAGGGCCCTTCTCCGGTCAATGTGACGAAGACTCCTCGGCATGATCTGAATTCAACCATAATGAGCACCCTTTCGCTCATAGCAATACTCGCTGCAATAGCTTTTTGTTAGGCACTGTTGAATGTATCATTACTTATTTACCTCTTCTTATTGTATTACCGCGGCACTGGGTTTCTCATTCTCATTTTCAGTGTGCTCTTCCCTCGGCCCTGATAGTGAGTTATTTCTGCTATGTTTCTGTTCGTTTGGATACTCAAGGCTAAGAAGGGAGTGGAACGAAGATTATTGGGTAGGACTGAATAAGAAAATTACTAACAAAATTGTGTGGGAATTTAGTAAATAATAATACTTAGTAGTGGGTGAATATCAATGAAGCTAGAGAGACAAGCGGTTCGAGAGAAATAATACTCTGTTCATCACAACCGTACTAACGATATCCTCAGTTTGCAATGGCCAAGTTAGTGTCCACCAATACTGAAACCTTCGGAGTGTGGAGACGAACCCTAGTGGTTGGTTTCCCGTTGAGGTCAACATGCTCGACTGCCTGGCGGAGCATGGACACTGCACAAACACCTATACTACACCACCTTGTCGAGCATCATTCTTAGGTTGTGCTAAACTAATAATCTACCGCAGTCAGTATATGACCTTCCAAAAGGGAATTCATTCCTGATCAATAGGATAAAGATAGTCGACGATGTGACGTCACCATCCGTTTGCGCGTACATTGATTTCATTACAGATGGCGCACCCGGAATAAAATTAGTAAAATTTACCTATTGAAGTCCTTGTATCACCACATTGACCTACAAATGGAACCGCAGACTTTGCTTAAACAACCTAATTAGGAAAATCATCATTGCTATCGTGATGCTCGCTCGGGAGCATTCGACAGATATGAACCACAGAAGAGTCAGGAGCAGCGTACACAGAAAATTAGGGTGCAGCCGTTATAACAAGGTCAGAAGGTGGTGGAAGAACAGTCCCGAACCGTTATTGTTCCAATAAGGTACTGGGTGTATTGCTGAAAGTCCAACGAATACTACCAGTCTCACCTGCCATAATTAAATAATGAGAATGATAACGGATCTCGCTACGTCCTGATTTTGTAATCGTCATGACTTCATGATAGATTCACCACATGTACAAGGATTATGTGAACTAATTTACAAGCAAATTACGTAAACGAAATAGAGCAGCTTCATATCAGCGTTATATAGTAGGCGATTGCAAATATTCGAATGAATTCGACAAAATATAACTACTGCAGTAAGGATAGTCGTGATGATTTCCTGACATTATTCCTCTCCGTCGAAAAGCTCGAACTGCCGATAATAGAGGTGCAGTGACGCTATCGGCAACATACAGTATCCCCCATACCCCATGTAGAAAGCTCAAATTACGCTTATTGTATAGGCTTTGACTGCAAGACGTGTATGCATGCGAGATTATTAATTGCTATCTTTTCCAATTGTTATTTTATTGGTGTATGCAAATGTAATGCATTTGTATTCGAAAGAGACTTGTTCCTGTTGAGTTCACGTGAGCGTAGAGAACAACAACAAGTAAACGCGATTGATCCTCTCACATAAAGCGTGAAACATTTTTAGCTCACACTGGTCATTGTGATCATGCGTGTTCATCTATCTACGTGTCTGTTCACAATCGATTCAAATCGCTACTCCTCCTGCATCCCATGATCGATAATGATTAAACTTAGTCACAATGATGGCCAATGGATGGGCCATCTAGGCTGTTGAAAAATAAAGAAGCGTATTTCGATACCTTTCATCCTACAAGTTCCAATCTCGTCACATCCTTGTATTATTAACATAAATTAATAGGTTTGATAACTTAACACGGGGAACCAGAATAATGTCCCAATTGAGTTTACTCAATAATTACTGATTTCTCATTCCTTCACAAGTACAAGTCATGTTTCCCTTCGAAGTCAACGAATACGGAATTCTCTCTCTGTACTAGGTTCCTTTCTGCCCCAGCGTGACAATCAATTCTACCGTCTTCTCAACTGGAAGACAGCTTAGGTTTCCTTTCTCCATATACTGTCATGTCATGTTCAGCACTTCCACTGTCCATGACTATAGCATTCTATTTATTACAGTGTATTGCCAGCGCAATCGCAATCACATAAATGTTCCATGTCATTGTCGGATAATCGGCTCCGTGGTAGTCATACATCGATCAAGGCGCAATTGAGCAATACTAGATGAAACAGAATGCTGGAAATAGAGAATAGATAGATAGTTAGACCATAATTATGAGATTTGTGGAAATTGGGCTATACGAAATATCACACATTCGATATCTGCTGAAGACAATTCGCAACGAAATGTTTATATTCATATATAAAATGTAAAATGGTTTTGTATAGTTCATATAGGCAGTACAATCTATTGTTTCACATAAAATAATAATAATTTAAAGGAAAAGATATCTATTATTGCACCGTACGGTTGCTAATGAAGCGCAATACACCGAAGTTCAATGCAATACAGATGCATCAGACACAGGCTTGCTGCCAAAAAAATCTTGATGACCTAATTGACGATACTGATGAGTAATAATACTACTAATAATAATACTAATAATATCATTAATGATGATAAGGAAAAAATAATAATGGTAAGTAGTAGTAATAATAATGGAAAAAAATGTTTTAAAACAGGCATACATTCGCAGTAGCTACCGTAGACACAACCCTCTGCTTTCCTTTCATTATCGTGGCAGTATATGGTTAGGTTATTGGCTGGTATCTAGAATCAATCACACACATTACCTTGGGTTCAGAGCTGTAAGTTCAGTGAAGGTGGTGTGAAAGGATTTTGTTCGTTTTTCAAAAATATCAAATGAACGGTTGGAAATGCTTCGTGTTGAGAATCGGTCAGACTTAGCATTTGCTTTAACTCACACTGGACCTTGCACTGAAAATAACAGA
>JAUOBX010323930.1:0-11037 GCA_032360705.1 Eupentacta quinquesemita
TCTCTTCACTCCAAACAATTAGACAATGCAGGCAATTCCTAGCAACTGAAAATATGGCAGAAGGCTGACTCAAGTCAGCATAGGAAACTAAGAGAGACCTTCTTTCAATACCTACTGTACACTTTACATAGTTGCAGAGGAACACGAAAAACAAATTGCCATAGATAGCAACCATTGATTGGTAGAAATTCTATCGATTGCACTGACAATATTGGCTCTGGGTTAGATCCCCACGAGAGGATGAACAAAGAATACAATTGTACAATACGCTAATGAGTTCCCAGACATTTTAGGGAGCACAATGTGCAAAGAGGAATTCAAATGTTTCAGTGTTGTCTCCAGGTCGTCTAGGAGATGAGTTCTCAGCAACCTTGGAGTATGTTAAGTCCACTCTTTTATTGAACATCAAATAAGGGGCATAACAGAGTTATTTTCTGTCCTTTGAAGGAAAGTCGAACATTGACAATACATATTTAGGACTGTCTGTAGGACAAACAAGAGCCTAGTAATATTCAAGTGTCCATAAAGTAGAATATCACGTCTTCACCGCAGTCTCAAGGCAAGTACTTCACAAACATCAACCTGATCATGGAAAATAGGCATTCAACAATCCCTGCTCTTCCACAGAGAGTGTGTTACAGCCACTATAGGTGCACTTCGTGCAGGTTGTAGTGCTGTGCATTCACGATTAATCCCTTTATCGATTATTCTATTTTGAAAACGACTAATAATCAATTGATCTGATTTGCTCGTAGTTGCTCTTTAGGCCAACTTCACATGTCACAGGGACTGCCCCATCAGCCATTCACGATTATTTCATTAATCGATTAATCTTTTTTCGAAAATGACTAATAATCAATTAATCTAATTTGCTCGTAGTTGCTCTGTAGGCCAACTTTACATGTCACAGGGACTGCCCAATCAGCCAATTCAACTGATCTCATACAGTTTATGCACATTACATGTTTCATGGCCATATCTGGGGATGACTGCCTCTTTTTCCCATGTATAGCTTCCAGTGTGTGGTCTAAAAATTGCTCAGAATTTGAGAAACCCCAAGAACCTTTAACATCATTCATAGTTATCGATTAATTGTATTTGATATTCCCGATCGATTATTCTAATGTTTACGATTAATCGATCAATCATTAGTCGGGCGCAGTGCAGCCCTAGCAGGTTGTATATATACTCAGTTTCCCCCTGTGTCCCCCAAAACACCTGGGTGGGTTGGGCCTTGCCAAAGACACAGTAGAAATACTGATTAGCCAATTGCAAAAATCGAACTCTCTCAGTCCAGAGCTCTAATCACTGAATTAAACTGATCTCTCGTAAACTTACATGGGAGCTGAGAACATGTACTCTGAGACCTTAGTATGTGGGTCTTGGTAACTATCATCTTAAAACACCCAACTTGCCGGCTGCAGCGTGTACTACATTTCTCCCATGGAAGTGTAATTAGAATCACCATTCTTGCAAAAAAAGCACCCAGTGAACGTGAGTGATGAAGAGGCATGTGGTATTTTCAACCTGATATAAGTGGCTATTGAAGGGAAGAACATATCATATAGGAACCTTTTACTGTCACAATATTACAAAAAATAAAATAGTGAAATTTTTTCAACAAGATAGCAGTAGCGCCAGAACTCACACAAATTTACCTGGTTTTCGGGTCTATGAGCGATGAAAACCTTTCTCATAGTAACACAATGCCCCACTCTATCATGCCCACTGTCACAATTTCTGGCCCAAAATTGTCCAATCTGGCCACCCCATTATTGTCCTCACTATTGTCAGATCCTGTGACTAACATCACCTTTTTGGCAGAGTTTTATTACTCGAGTTTCATGATGAAATTCACTTATCTACTCAACAACGGAGTAATAGTCCGAAAGTGTTCATTTTTTTTCTTATGAGGAGTGAAGTAGACCCAGAGCTCCTAACAGTACCTCAAAGTACCCCTTTAATTGCAGGAAGCAAACCTCGAATGACAGCTCAAAAGCTAGGAGTAATACTGAAGGGATTTTCCCCTCTTCTTGATTCCTCATTCAGTCTTACCTCTGCCTGTTCTGTTCCTGTACTGATAGCCAAGTCTTGAGGCCAGGTCACACTTCAACGATACCGTATCTAATATAGTGCAACGATCTGATTTTTCAATTTTTGGCTTACGAATGCCAGTCTCTTTCCATTATGAGGGATATACACACTAACAATGATAAAGAACCTCATTCGCTATACTGTGTACGTGTAACCAATTCGATGTGGAATCGTCCAAATGTCCAATCGTCCAATTTTTATCGTTTTCCGATATGACGTCACATTAGAATGGAGCTGGCCAAAAGCCTCCAGGCGAAGGAAAGGTATTTAGGTGTTGTATCAGCCTGTATGAACTTCATTACCGCATTCCTTGGTAGTCGGCCTAAAATCAAGAAAGTCGTATAGCAATCCGATTAAAAAAACGTTATAATGTGACCGGGCCTTTATGGTGTTCAAAAGAAGTGTCACACACATACACGCACAAACAAACACACATGCGTTACTACATAGATTCCCTTAGCCTCCGACAAACGAATCAATAGAATGAATCATGACAGCGGAGAAAGTTGTATAATATATTCAAAGTTCACGAGAGATTACGAGGTGCTCCGTGATATATTTTTATTAACTCACCGACCCATACAGAAAGGTCTGGAAACTGCAATGGACAGTCGTCTGTAGGGAGAGAAGAAAGAAATGAACTACGGTAGCGGATATTACCATGAATTCACGTTCCTACCTGACAGATAGACTATCAGTTAATTTACTTCTGTCCGGCATACCATGAAAGCAACTGAGGCTACTTTTGAAGAAACGTCCAGTTCCCTCTGTGCTGTAGTCAAATCGAAAACCTTTCCACAAGCGGCATTGATAACGCTTTGCCGTCGCCAGAGTTATCGTCGCTGATCAACCACGACCGAGCTTGGCTTCTGTGTTTCCCCATGGTTATATACACGTCATGATCTCTGAACACGGGCGATCGAATGAGCAAATATCATATGTGGTAGGCTTAGGATTCACGAGAATATTGCCAAATGAGGATCAAAAATGAGAAAACCAGTTCACACGAAAATGCAACTCGGCCGAGCCAGTGTCCGGCGAGCTGCATCACCCGCAAAGTTCCAAACTTATTACATGTACAGTTCAAAAGTTATGACTGAACGTGACGACGGGTGGACGGATAGACGAAAGGACGAACGAACGGGAATACATGATGACTTCTTGATCTGATTTACCACAGCGAAAATAAATGCGACATTATGTCCAAATTGTACTAACCTGATGGATCACTGGTTATTTTCCCAGGGGAAGGAGAGACCGTAGTGACTACATCTACTTCCTCTGGGTACTGGAAACTGCCCATGACGGCAAAGTGGTCTGACAGATCCGTTATGTTCTTCACTCTTCGACATCTCGGGTTATCAGCGTAGAGCGGTCTCGGCCATACCCGGACCTCATCCAAGCAGGCTGCGAATGGCTTATCTGCCTTCGGGATAACGACCTCTGTGGTCGGTGATATCGGCTGGAGGTGTGCCTTGCTGTAGAGTGCATAGTCAATCCATTTCTTGCCGCTTCCGCCGTCGTAGATGTCGTTGATCGATTTGTCCTTCGTGTAGTTGTACTCTCCAACGATCACCGGCATGGAAGCGTCCAAGATCCCGAAGATATCTGCTGCCAAATCAGAGTGGCGATCCGCGTTGAGGTCCCCTCCGTAGATGACGGGCTCGTGATTGGGGATTTTCTTCGATAGCATTAGGTCGTGCATTTCCCTTGCCTGGTTCCGCCGGACGTTGTCGGAGCCTACGTTATCGGTCGCCTGGAGGTGGGTACCCAGTACATGGTAGACTCGTGATACCGAGTCCACTGCCTTCAGAATCTTTGCATAGGACGCTCCTTTCTGTGATAGGTCATCCGCAGTCAATGGCTGCGTGTTCTCATAAATGACGTTGTCTTCTTCAAGAATCGGCCACTTTGAAGCTATAAAGATTCCACCATTCTCGAATTTTCTAAGCGTCGGTGGATTCCCGATCGTAACTGTGATATAGTTGAATCCATATTCCCTCAGAATATCGCGAAAGGTCAGTTTTTCTCCAGAATAAGACAAGTTGAACCCAGCAATACATCCGCCCATGAATGCCTCGTTGAAGATGATTGCATCCAAATCCGGGTGTTGTTCAAATACGTCTGGTAGGATTCGACAGGTTCTCTCCCGCTGCGCGATCTGGTAGTAAAGGTATCGCAGCTCCCACACATTGTAAGCGAGTACCTTAAAGGTGTGGGCTGGGGTATCGATAAGCGGGGTTGACAAAGAAGGGGATGAACAGAGGGCCTGAATCCCCTCTTGGCAGGTCGCGTTCGGGTGTGGATCGATGATCTCCTTAGAGCAGATGAACTCGAGACCAAATCTCTCGCAGTGTTGTTGGCCCGCCTGACAGTTTGTGTCGTCGGCTGAAGGAGAGATTAACATTTGAATTGATTCTATTTGAATGATTTCCATGCGTTAATATAGCAAATGTTGGCTCATCGATGAACCCTAGCCTTGTTGTTCGTGAATGAGTGCTCAGACTAGTGCTCAGATGATAATCAGATATGGCAGAAGAGTGGTCGAGTGGTATGAGTGACGCTTGACAATACAATGGGTCCGCTTTGTTTCGGGTTCGATTCCCACATTCACTATCGGGCGTTCTTCTCCAGGGGTGGTATGATACTCACAGTAACGACTAGCGCGGTCTCGGTGTCCGGGCTCTGCTGTAGCGCAGTGAGCTTGGTTGAGTATGAGGGGTTGCTGTCGGTTAGTTGCAATAAGTCTAGTCGGTCGGCTGTAAGCAGTTACCGTGGTTGAACTCCGACCATCCGCTCCTCCAGGATCTGAGAAAGTAGTTAGATCTCGCGTGGTACACTTGTCGTCCGTCGGATGGGGACGTAAAATGGCGGTTCCGGGAGCAGGTTGGGGTTGGTTACTATACACCTTTGCCTCGATAACATCGGAGCACTAGTCGAGAAGAGAAGGCGGTTAATAGCCAGTGCTCATCCACGATCAACATGGCCAGAGTTCCTCGATGAGCATTCAGTGGCTTCCTGAACCTGTAGCAAACAAACAAATTGTCGCACATGCATATTATCACCAATAATATTCGAACTGATCCAGCTATTAACCTGATTAACCCTATCAACCTCTCCAAGTCTGCGAACACAAAGCTAATAAATCCAAGTGTTGTTGGACTACTCATATCAACTTTCTCATGTTGAGTTGAGGCTCAAAACGTTATTGATATTTTTGTATTGTCCTCTCGTATGTTTCATTGTTGTTTCCCTCTTCTTGGGCCCCCAAATCGTTGTTAGCTATTTCGCGTCTGACAAATGTATGTATCAAAATTGAAGGGTCCATGTGAGTGAATGCATAAAGAGGCAAACGCAGTGATACTTCTAACACAACAAATCATCGTATGGAAGTACTCCCAACTTTGTTTGTTTTCAGCCGGTACATCTGCAGTACAATAGTCACGTAAGTATAACCATCAATCATTATTGCTAAAAATAAAACTTGGAAGAACCAAAAAGGAAAAGTACATTCATAGCAATATTAATTATGACCCACTCATCCATAAATCGTCGATGCATTTTTCCACAATGCGTGTACATGTTCAATGCTGATTACAGAACAGTCAATGTTGTGTGAAGTATGTCCCACGTAGGGATATATGTAATATATTGTAACAGGACGAACCAGTAAATAAAAGATACTTTAATTTCCAACAGATATAATCAACGTTTCAGTACGAAATATTCGGACTAATAATAGTTCCCAGCTTTCCAGGTTAATATCATTTTACCTGTATTCCTGCGAATGTGGTTCGTGTCATAAAGTGCAACCGTCGTAACATTCCATACGTATGTGAAACTTGTAGACGACTGGCTGACCGTTTTACCGAGCATCTCCGCTCTATCATGAGAGATAAGCGGGATATTATTATAGTAGAATCCTAACCAGATTTTTGAATAATTATTGAATACGCATCTGATTCAGTATAAGTAATAAATCCCTGATGTTGGATTGGCCGATTCAAGCAGTAAGTGGTCCGAGCGATGTATACGTTGATGTGATGTTTACAAGATAATAGGAAGACAATAATGCACGGGCTAGTATTGATGAAGTCGACTGTGGTCAGCAATGCCGATTTGCACGTTTCTTCGCATCAATTGAGTGTTTGCTACGGTCTCCAGACCCCTGAGGTATATCCAGAAATCGATATCGTGTAATCAAAACTGACATACAAATAAATGCATGCCCACAATATTATTTTCTGGAGATTAAAAACAGGAGGTGTCAGATTACTAAAATTCCTACCTCAATTTTCCTTGGGTGTCTGAATGTTCACTGACGAGGCAATGTCCGGAACGAATCTAGTAAAATCGGATGCCTTGTATTGGTATATAGTCGGTGGATTAATACTTACCATGGTTAGCTAGAACTAATTCTATACACAATACGAGAATACGAAGGGAACAGTTTTAGGGAGGACTCGCACTGAGAACAACCATTATACTAACGCTAACCATAATCCCCAATCATGACAATGAAGAACAGCCAATACCATTCAAAGCGAAAAACTAAACAGAAATATACCTTGTATCCTATGAGCATTGACTACAGTTTCATTGAGCGTTGGTACCCCAACCGATTTTGTAGTTCGTTCTATCAGTACAGGAAAGATAGCACTACAGCAAGAGTACATTTGTTGGAGTAACGTATACAAGTTAATCCCCTTTTCAACTGCTTTAATTGCTATGTTTACTACAGTGGAATAAACACGAGAAAACGCAAGCATACTATTGAGGTCTTTGGAGGTATTGTCCCGAAAGTTGTATTTTATATTATATGTCAAGTTCATCCCACTCACATTATGTGGATTGTCTGCACATGTTTGTTTCTATTAAGACTCATTAAAAATGCTGACACACTCTTCACATTTCCTAACATGTATCACATCCAATCACCCCCTTGTGTCGAAGTGATCAGGTGCTGCAGACTGACTTACGACGTCTTTATTCGAACCACACACTTTAGGAGCTCTGGTTTATCTGACAACTAACAATGATTTACCGTAACACACATTTTGTTAGGTATGTCAGTATATTTACCATGAATTATACTCGAATCAGTATTCAGGTTTGTTATAGTGCAGCTGAACTGTCCTATTTGCCTATATACGACACAGCTGTTTCACACATTTCGTCAGCACACAAGTGAACTGTGTCTGCGTTTTAGAATATTACCCGATGGGTTTTTGGAATGGGTGTTCGTGTATCTTTCATCATTCGTTTCTTTTCATTGTTTTTCTTTGAGTGGCTTTTGTTGTCTGGAACGATGATTGCCAACAAGAGTATATAATCATCGGAGATAGTCAATACAGACATCTATGTTTTCACGGTCTGCCTAATGACCGACGTTTTAGTAAATTTATATTTTGTGAAATCAATTATTTGTGGAAGGTTACTTCATTTACGTAATCCATGTACTTTTCTGAGTTAAGGTAAAGTTCTTAGATACGCTGAGTCTGTTGAGAGTATCATCACCGAAAAAAACAAGTGGTGAAGGGCGCGTAGATCGTCGACGAGAAACAATAACTTAGGTGGATTATTGCAATTGGGACGGAATTGATCAGGCCGATGAGAACCTTTTCAATTTTGAGGAAGGTCATTGCATAGATCCCTTGGGGTGACATTTTCTACTGACGCCTAGATGTATTTGTGGAAGCTGAAATAGCTATACATGATGAGGTACATATTTTAGGTCGTCGTTCCATTATAGCTTGAAATTCGATTTTCACTCGTGGCTGCATGATTAACAGAGGTCAAGGTGTATTTGCCATACTGCATAATTATTATAGCGCTAGCCGCCTCGTGGTTTGAGATTCCAGGCATTGAACATATACATCTCTATTGATGGATTGTTGACCTCAGATGCGAGTTTAATATTTATTATCATTTCACGGTAGGGTAGCCCAAAATCTTTAATGCAAGGTCGATGAGTGGAGAAGGAAATTCCAACGTTAGGATAGCTTCTAAATTGACTGGGAATCCCATCCGATGAATTTTTCATAACAGCGTGAAGTTATTGAGTAGTCTTGTTCCAACCATGAACTTCGGAATCAACTACTAACATGTGGCTACTACTATTTATGTGCTCTATTGTTGTAATAACGGTAATGTTGTAGAGAATAGAAAACTAAGGTGGATAGTATATCACTCGTTTGAAGAATAAATGTGATTATTTGACACGGTTATGCGTCTTTGTTTGGACTGTCCCGTGTATTACACGTTTTTGTACCAACGTCCAATGTAACGTTTAATGTAAAAAACACTGCCGACTCCGGAATGTTTTCCATTCTCTCCCTTTATATCTATATGTCTGTCTGTCCGTTTGTATATTTATCTGTCCGTTCGTCTGCCTGACGGACTGACTGTCGGTCTAATCGATAGGCATGATCATAAATAATCCGACGCTACGAAAACATGGTGTACATGTAAGGTGAGAATGAATGAATTCGAGCTGTCTGCCAATGCTGGAGATCTTGCAGTAACAGTCCACGGTTAACCAAATTGATATCCCAGAATATTGCTAGCATACAGAGAAGCGAGTACTGGATCGTATTTTCGGCGCATGTTTAGACGGATATCCAAAGTTACCGCAAGGGAACGTCACTAATAAGCGTTCGCTACCTGGAATTTCCATTGACAACCTCTATATTCTGAGATTGATGCATTAACCGATTAGGTCATCATGGCCCGCAGTTTTATTATACGAAACATTTGTTTTGCGATTGATCTAACATCGGCTATTGTCCCTATATTGTCCCTATATGTCTCTTTGTCGATGCTAGAAATAACATTGCATTAGGCCTACCTGGGGCCTAATCGGTCAAACCGAAAAATAAGTTGACTTTAAATACCTTGGTCGATGTTTTCTACTAATGAGCATAGGTCTACATGCTGTCCATATATTGTGAATCGATGGGAGGAATGTCATTGCATTCACTGGAGACAAATCGGGCTGACAGTTATCTGTCGAACTTAATAATTCATTGACTATAAATGCCTCGGGCGGCATTATCTACTAACGCTCAGATGTATTAGAGCATAGTGGCGGAAATAACTAGCCTATACATGAGGTAGGTCTACATATTCATAGGTCGTCGTTCCAGTATAGCCTGAAATGATTAACAAAGGTCAAGGATTTTGCCATATAGCAGCATATATAGAGCGAGACCTGTCTTGTGGTTCGTGATACCGGATATTGAACGCATACATCTATATCAAAGGCTTGTTGACCTCCAAAGCGAGTTTATTAGCGTTTCACGGTAGGATGGTCTAAATGATGTAATGCGAGGTCGATGGATAATACAATTTCAACGTCAGGATAGCTTCCAAATTGACACCCACTCTCACAAGATGAATTATTCATACCAACGTGTGCATACTGAGTGGTTCAAAGGAAAACTTCGAACTCAACTACCATAATGGATCTACTAGTATTTAGGTGCTCTGTTGCTGTAATAATGGGAACTAGAGAACTATGTATCTGGTTTTCATACACATTTACCCGCTGTAAACTAGCCTGCGGTTGATAATTTAGTTGTGGAACCGTGAGTATTATATCCCTACGAACACAAAAAGTTGTGAAAACATTTTCAAAATATTCAGTCAAATGTTTCGATGTTTGTGAAGTAACACAAAAGTTGAGAAGATGTTCCAAAACATATCCACAAATATATTTTAACGGAACATTTTGAAAACAACTTCTGAAAAGGTTTTGGTGGCAAACGATTTGTGCGAAAATTGGTTGAAGTTATTTTATTGTTGTCCGAATATATTATAATATCGATCTGTTGCGTACCTCTGCTGTTACTCTTCGATTCGAATTGGAATAAAAATGTTCCCAAAACATTTTCTCAAAACATCCTTGGAAGGATATGTGAACGTTTCCGTAACATTAATGTTACACCATGCACATAAAACGTTTCCCGAAAACATATAAGACACAGTTTCGAAAAGTTCCGTGTTTGCTGGGTATGCTCCAGTCGGAGGATGGTAAATGCGCGCGCTATAACGCTGCATGTTATAGATGCGTGCTATAATCAGTGCAAAAATTGATCGTAGTGATTCTCAATGTCTGCGCCCAAAAACACTTCGGTCTCCGCGTGCGGTGTACACCGGAGCACACCGCAAGCTTTCGCAAGACTCCGCATGCGAAATACATCGCAAGACTCCGCTAGTCCTGCGGAGCCACGTGGCGTTGAATTCCGCATAGCCGGAGGCAGCCTTAAGGTATTATTGTGAATCGCAACGGCTCATAGAGAAACAATACAACATAACCTGGCAATGAATACAGTCACGCATCGGAAACAGGCATATTATGCAATATCGTTTTTCATTCCCTTCGTGTATCGACACTCGCTCAACGCATAGTTTACTATACACTCTCATCGAATTTTAATGAGATCAGTCAAAATGCGCTAAGTAAATAAAATCAATGCAAATATATGGACGTTGTGATCACATCAGCGTGGAAACACTATTTTATTCAATTGTTTTTGTCATATTTTACGAGGGTAGTCCTAATTCAGTGCCGAAGCATTGCTTTCCATAGGAGCTCTCATTTTGAACAATCGGGATGAAGCACCTTGTTCAAGGGTGCTACGCCGGCTCGAACCTGGAACACTATACTATAGAAAGACAGTATGACGACAATGCAATATACGGAAAAAGAGAGAACACTTCCGTGGCTCGCCGTTGTGAATTAAAAATAACGAGCCAAGTTTTTGCTCAGCCAACATGCTGCGAGATAACCATGATGGTCACTTGCAATGTTCTCAGCCAATCTCAGGTATTGCCA
This sequence comes from Eupentacta quinquesemita, assembly GCA_032360705.1. Classification (NCBI taxonomy): domain Eukaryota; kingdom Metazoa; phylum Echinodermata; class Holothuroidea; order Dendrochirotida; family Sclerodactylidae; genus Eupentacta; species Eupentacta quinquesemita. The sequence continues at coordinate 10,931 of JAUOBX010323930.1, forward strand.
AACGACAGTAGGATTCGTACAATGGATATTAGAGAGTTACTACACAAAATAATGTATTAGTATCCGGTCGTTTGTTGTGATTCTTTTTAAAATAATTGTTAATTCTG
>JAUOBX010324041.1:0-11037 GCA_032360705.1 Eupentacta quinquesemita
GTCGATGGCGCTCTTGCCTGGCACACACGTAGCTTACTACTGAAGTGCCCTTCCCAATAGGCTGCCCCCGCCGCTCCGAAAAAGTCCGGCGCCCCTGATTGGTAGATACTGTCAATTGTATATGCCGACACATTCAGCAGGTATAAATGGAACCTACTATAAGATAATAAGAGTGAAAGGCAAACACCATGATAGGGATATGAGAGCAATTCTGTTCAACAGAAATGAAGGAAATTGCGCATGTTCACCCATGCAGTGTTACAGAACCTTTACTACAACGAAACCACTAATCGCGCAACTGAGGCGAAACACTCATGGCGATCACCTCATTGAGTCATCCTCTCATGATCAGAGTATCACAAAACAGTAGTGAAATTGAATTCGTCTCAACAAAACAAGAGGTCAAAGTACAAATGAGGTCAATGTAGGTCATCATATGTATCATGTACTTTTCCCAGACAAACAAAACTTTCCATTATGACAACCCTCTGGATTGTTTCATGGCCAAGATTTCATGGTCAAATTTACCTACATTCACATTTTTTAGACTGTCCCGACCCTCCAAAAAGGTCCATAACTTGTGATAGCTTCTTATCGAAGTGTCATAGTATGTTATGTGATTGAACTGGTGGTGTATATACCAACGCGGCAAATCTGGTAGTCAAGGTCACATGGTCGAGTGTGGCCAGAGGTCAAATCGGTCAAAGAAGGTCAACAGATGTAGTTCGCCCAGACTAAAAAATCTTCCCGTTACGGCATCCTCATAAAGTGCCCCGATGAAATGTCTTATTGCCAATATGTCAATGTTGGACATCGAATGTACATAATTTCAATGTTTTTAAATGTCTTCACCTATCACGAAGGTCTATAACTTGAAATAGCTCGTGAGAGGGGTGTCGTAGTATGTCACTGTAATTGACTTTGTAGTTTGTCTCAACAAGAAGATTCTGGTTGTCAAAGAAAATTTGCCTCCCGGGTCATGAAATCGAGAGGTCAAATGAGGTCAAAAGGTCGAAGGAGGTCGGAGTAGGTCACCAGATGTATTTCTCACGGATGAACAAAACTTTCTATTACGGAACCCTTCTGAAATGCTTCGTTGCCAAAATACATAGGTATTGTCTCCTGGTGACCTTGAATGACCTTGACCTAACACCCCAACAATATGGGTCATCCTCTCCATATGTGCAACCCACATACCAAATTTGAACATAATAGACACTTGCACTCTTCGGATATCGTGCTGATAATTTTTTGTTTAACTTTGTCCTCTCATGACCTTGAATGACCTCGAGCTCACCTACAAAACAATAGGCTTCCTCCTCACTTTATGTGCAACCCACATACCAAATTTGAACTTCATTGATATTCGCGCTATTTATATATATTGCTGACAAGCTTTTCAACATTGTCCTCTCATGACCTTGAATGACCTTGAACTCACACCCAAAACGATAGGCTTCCTTCTCACCATATGTGCAATCCAACCACCCAATTTGATCATACCTGCTTGCGTTCGTCAGATATCGTGCTGACAAGCTAGGGCGTCATACACGAACAGACACACACACTCATACGCACATGCGTGCTTGCATAGATTCCTTTTGCCTTCGGCAAGGAATGAAAAACGTGCCCAGACCAGTTTTGAAGGTCATGACACTTTTCGGCAACATAGCGCTCACCGAGTGACTCCCCATTACTCTCTGCGGAAATCAGACTAAATTTGTAGCGTTTCCCTCCAAGCTTTATATAAGCCGATTACCCATAGTAGTAGTAGCCATAGTGTTTTTTGAACGAAAACAGGAATCTCCATTGTTATTATGATATCACCTGATATTATATTATCCAAAATGTTATACTCTTTCAGTGCAAGCGGGGAACAAAATTCCCAATATCAACGATTTGAATAATAAATGTTAGCACTAGAGGTAGACACATGTATTTTGGGGGGGAAGTGGCAATCAGTGGTGTTCCTAAAATGATCTATATGACACATTCATTCATGTTATTGTTCATAGTTGCATGCGTTATCATGCTAATGCAAACGCACTCCATCAAATAAACAGGTAGGGTTCGTCGTACTCCAGTGAGCATGGAACAAATACACCTAGATTGATGAAATTGGTGGAAAAATCAGACAAAGGTGGCTCGTCGGATATTTCCACAGAATCGACGCCCTCGAAATATTTGACAAATAGCTATGGAATCGATCTCTCAACAAGTCTTGTTCAATGTTGATTTTTTTTTTTGGGGGGGGGGATGCGTGAATATATATTCTAAAAGGGGAGATGCGTGAATATATATTTTAAAATAAAGTCAAAGAGAGAGAGAGAGAGAAGTTCAGCTAAGCATGATATTCTTAAATGAGCTATTGATTTAATTCGATTCCATAAAACACCGCGTCATCGTTATTCGGAAAAAAACGGCCTACCTTTCTTGAACTTCGCATACCTGTTTACACCATTCATATAATATTATTCATTTGTTTCTGTTTCTCATTCACGTTTGACAACATAAATAGCATACATAGACCTACATATTGATAGAACGAATGAGTATACAACCAAATTGGAAAGAAGTGGTCTAGAAACCCGTCACTCTCCTCTGCCAATCATTCAATCATGATCATGGCACATAGTTGAGTGTTCGGAACTTTGAGTGTGAGGTTCATTACATCACGGATTACTTGCCCCTTCCCTCATTCTTCCTAGGATCCCATTCAATACCTCCTTCCCTCTTTTCCCTATGCGTTGGATACAAGTAAGGATCATCATACAAGGACATCTTCACGAATCAGCCGTAATTCGAATGTTGCCCAGGTTTCTGGATTTCTGGTTTCGGGAGTAGTGCCATAATTTTGCTGAACACCCCGCCGTAGGCCTATGTACGTGACCGTGTTTCCGCGTTAATATACTTTCGGTATAACCTTTGGTAACGACTGAGGTGATATATTACTCGTACCAGTCGCATCGATTGTGTAATCACCTTATATAACTGAATCACGCCACCGGTAGATCATTCGCTTGTTAGCGTACCATCAGTCCACATCGTTAAACAGCCTTCCTTCTCTTAGGCCTTCGGCAGATATATTTAGTGTTACTCTTTCCTCTTTTGGTGTTCAATATCTTTGACAGATAATCATCTCCGTGAACCACTTCACAATAACGCACTACTCACAAGCAATTACCAGCAACTATCCATCTTGGATCACCAATCTATTAATCCTGTTACAGATCATCGGTGCTTGTATCGCAGTCTCCTGAGCCCAGAAGACCCCGTTGTAATCGTTGTAATCCCCATACTCTACCTACGACAATAGTAACAAAGTGAGTAACCGCGTTGTAGTTAACCTTTTACCTGCTACTTCCGAGGACAGTAGATCTACCCTACCGTACAATCGTATCCTTCATTTCACAGTTTCCCCAGAATAAATTATACCATTTACATACCGTAACCTCTCCCAACATAAAAGAGCAGCTAACCGGGTCTGCGCCATACATCTGAGGCTGAGACGCAACCTTGGGGCCCCCCCCCCCCTACCCTGACATTTTGCATCCAAGCTGGGCGCAGCCAGAAGGCGTTGTGTTTTACTTCTTCAATAAATGGTTGGGCTTCCAACAGTGCTGGAGTATGCATGTCCGGACTCGGAATCAAGTCCGGACTCAAGTCCACATTGGTCCGGAATCGTAACTCAGGCTCATCGGACTCGGACTCAACCCGAAGAACTCGGACTCGTGACTCGGACTCACCTAACGGGACTCGTGACTCAGGCTTTTACAGCATGAGTCCGGTGATGAGTCCTCTAATTTTTACCTTCTCGTTATTTTGAAATCAGTGGAAGAAGAACAATGGGAGTTATCAATTTATTATATTTGCAATATTTGCGCAATGCCAAGGAGATTCACCCTGAAACAATTCCCTGCTATGTTTATCAGTATCAATTCATTAATTGGTTCACCCCCATAGGCATTGGATGGGTAAACCGCGTTTACAATTCTACATACATCCCAGTTTCAATTTCCGCAATTCTACATGGGCAATGTATTCGTATTGCTTGGGCCCACATTCTCACAACAATGGAACTTCTTTACCTTGTCATATTCAGACCCTTCTGATACCCCACAATATGAAGGTATAACAGTGTGTTATTGTGTGATCTGCAACAATATCGAATTTGTTTTATGCCGTTCTTTACAATGGAAGTTGGAACCATGCATGTCGTACCATGGTTCTAACTCTCAACTTTCATTATAGATCTGCGATACAAGTGCACACGTCATAAGCAACATCGTGTATATTTCATTTTTGTGAATGATGCAGTCCGCCTCCTCTCTACTCAAGTACATTCAATATTGACTTCATAGGTTCACAGCTCCTCGACTCAGTCCGTCACATATATATAGGCCTATATGAAATATGTGTTTCCTCGCGCGAACCATTACGATGTTCCCCATTTGGCAATATTGTGCAGTTAGCCTATAATCATGATAATAATATATGGTACTTATATAGCGCCTTTCTATCGAAGGGATCGGAGTGGTTTACAAATATCTCCCTGCCCAAAGAACCGGTACGGACATGCACTCCGACAATCCGGAGAGAAAGTTATTGCATAGTTGTACTCGAGTTCCTCACAGGTACCAATTTCCACCTGTGTGGAGTGAGGCGATTAGGGATGGAGTGCCTCAGCCAATGACAAACCTTGGCAGCTCGAGCCCACACTCTTTGGGCCACCAATCAAGACCTCTACTGTCAGACTGCATGCTCTTCAGTGTGTACAAATTACACAAGTACTCATAGACTCGGACTCATGCATTTGGACTGGACTCGGACTCACATCCATGCACTGGACTCGGACTCGGACTCGGACTCACTGCTCTGGACTCGGACTCGGACTCACCCCAAGTGGACTCACTACAGCACTGTCCTTCAGAGTCAACATTATTCAGTTCATTCTAAAGACATAGTGTGGTGCTAAATGAAAGCATTTGACCACATGTCCCCACTTCGGGGATACCATTAACGCCCTCGAACGAGGATTTGAGGTTCTTTGAGGGTGCGTGTATTACACTTACCCACAATGCATTGCATCTGTTCAATACATATAGTATGTGACTCTAACTCTCAACTAAAAAACGGGAAAATGATATATTTTGGGGAGATTGCTGTCGACAGTATCTGAGAGAAAAAAATAAAACTAACAGATTGACCGAGTCGCTCTTTTCTTCAACCGTGGAAATTTTACGTGAATGCTGTTAGAATGCAAAATATCGCTGCAGATATTCGAAAGACAGTCGTCTAGCCTGACGTTATTAGCATATTCGCATTTTTCTCACTATGTGAGCGTATTTATATATAGGCCTATTCTAACATCACCTTATCAGTTTTCTCTAAGGTAAACGGCACCATTTTACACATTATATACATAGGCCATGTATTTATCACATAGCCTAACGCGTACAAAGCTAGCAATGCCCAAGTTATGTTAAGTTTCCAGCACCAGCCTGCCTCTGGCGTGTATTCATGTCGAATAATTTATGCGAAAACTCAACCCTTACCTCAACCCCCCAAGGAGGTTCTAGGGCCTCTAATCAGCGGCCTCGACTACATCACAAGAAAGTGGGGATATGCCTGTTGGCGGTATAACCGTTAGATGATCGATTCCTCTCATGATTTGCATATGCATGGACTCGGTTTCCCTAATGATGTTACGCTATATCTAATCACGAGTGAGCAGGGCGAAATTAACAGGTTTAGAGAAGGCTCTAATTTATGAGTCTAATCTTGCAATTCTAACCCAGTTTGAATACAAAATATCGGATCTAAATTGAACCACTCACTACTTTACCTCAGAGGGCTTGTTCATTCGATATTCGAGATCATTAGCCATCAGTGATTTCGAGGGAGCTGCCCTACGCGGACTGGCGGAGAGAGCATGCTTATAGCATATGCCAACAACAACAGCATTAATGATTGTTGCGATGATGGCTGTGTTTTTTCGAAATATTATTCATCAAATTGTTTCCCTGACTCCAGGAAGATAGGATGTGTGCCGTGAACATCGTGTGACAGTTTCCTAAATCACCTAAATTACCCAGTTTACCAGAAAATAGTCAGTTTGTAATTTCACCCATATTCACTGCTGCTGGTCGCCATAGCAACGGTTGCTATGGTAACACTTCTATTGGGGGAGTTATTCGCATGGGTGTCAAGTGTTCCAAAAACGAGGTACGCGCAAAAAGGTTTCCGTTTGTATGTGTGTCTATGTGTTTGTATGTCAGTGTGTAAGGTGTCTGTCGGATTTCAGATTTTTTTCCCCTAATATCTCAAGTTTGGAATACTCGACCTCGATGAATTCTCACACAGGGGTAAATGGTTACTTGATACATGTTTTCTCAGGGATTCAGTCGAAATGTTCGGAAGATGCCGAATTCGGAGGGGAATTCACGATCCTGGGCGAAATGTGATTTTGGCTGAGTTTTCACTATTTTCCGTGATAATCAATAATTACAAGGCTCCAACGACAATTAAACTCTGCAACAAGGTGAGAAGAAACAAAATACAAATTTGGAGGACAAATTGCGAAATTTGGCAAATTTTCTGCCATGTTTAATAAGTTTAAGTATAAACATTTAATATAGCGCTAATTTTTACAGGGAGTAATCAATGGCGCTTTACGAAACTTACAAAAACAATTGAAGAAAATATACATTGCTATATATACAGGTAGGTTACAAGCTTAACACCATACTTAAGAATCGCGAGTCTTGATAAATTTCCAACTTTGCGATGAGGTGAAACAATAAAAATGACAGGTTATCCCTAAATTGGGTGTACAAATAGCAAGAAAATGTGGAGTTATTTTAGGAATTTTTTTCATGATAGTCCGGAATTGCAAAGCTCATTTAAATGTTTTCAAACTTTGCAACTAGGTGAATATGAACAAATAACATATATTTCCTCACATTGAGGCAACATGGTCTCACAATGTTTACAATTGTTACTATGGGGTGTAGCATATTGTTTACATTGAATCCTTTCGATGAGATATGCCACTTTGTGGATTCCCCTCATGTTTTTTGTTTTGCTCAGCCATCAACCTCATTCATTGCTACGTCACTTTTTGCAGTTGCCCATTGCTGTAGTTCTTAGATACTGGGTATTGACTTTAGTGTATTTGGGTTGTTTCGTTTCCGTCACAATGAGCTTCGTCATCGCTTTACATAGATACCGTGGCTAGATTTCGAAAACTCCGCTCCACCAAGCTTGGGAAGGTGAGCTGTCCATGTGTGGTGTATAGATATCAAACGACTGTTTCTAATATTCTACGTTGCGACTGGCCACAAGCGTATCCCCGGCCATTTATGTGTTCTGCATGTTGAACTGCAGTCCGGCATTTTGTTTCGTTCAATAGACGATAAATCTCGAGATATGAATGCCTTCTGAAGTGGAGTTTCGCGTCATGACAGTCCGTATGGATAGGAACGTGATATAGCGATCTCGGAGCAGGTTGGCATAGGTTGCACCTGCTCCGATAATATCTGAAGCAGCCAGAATAAAAGTCGATTCACCGCAGTGCCTATCCACGATTACCAAATCCAGGGTACCCCGAATGAACTTCTATGGCTTCCCGACTCCGTAGTCTGGTATACAAATTGAAATAAGCGAGCTATTAATGCGTATGCTCTCATCGGATATACCCGGTAACACATTCGTGAACAGATGAACTTTCACACATAGACTCATTGTTACGGAGTACTTTTAAACTGACACAACTAGTTGAAAATCATATAACTTCACCCAATCTCCCGTCGACTGCCGTATGATATTGTTCGCAGGTGTGGGAGAAATATGAGTGAGGTTTTTGTGGTGGAATAGTTTATAATTTTCCTGAAGTGAATTTCGAGAGATTACCCTGTCTCATAATGAGCGATATTGCTATTGCTGTGTACACTGTACGTGCAGTCCGGTCCCCATACACTTCCAATTAAGGTGGCCTCCGTCATTGATTATTCGCATACCTCGTATAATGCAACCGTTAACCAGCTTATTTATCAAAGTGCTATTCAGAATGTGTGAGAGAAATAACTGCGCATGCGCCCGGATGGGTGCAACCTGCATTTCGGGTGGCTGGTGAGCGTGTCCATTTTCAGTCAGGGTGATATCTTCAGAGCACGTCAAACGTGTTGGTGACATTGATATGCGCTACGGGATGGTACAAAATTAGCATCGCCAGTCAAGAAGGTACTCTGGCATTACCATTTGACTGCCGATCCTGGCATTACCATTTGTTACACTCTGTAGTCTGTGCGCTCGAAGTTATCTTTGTCCGTAGTATTCCACCTTATTCCAAGCTCGGGGAATCGGTTGCCGTTCTCCTGAAGATTCTGACAGAGCAGGTGATCACCACCACTTTGCTTTGCGTACACCCCTAGTCTGCTAGTTGATGATTGGCGATTGGTCGTACCCTTGCGTTGGAGATCGGATTAGCTCAGTCGGTAGAGCTCCGGACTAATGATCATAATATTGTGGGTTCGATCCCTGTATAGGGCCGATGGGCTTTTCGGGTGTGCCCTTAGGCAAGGCGCTTCATCTCCATTGCTACCTGTGGGAAACATGGGTACAATCCGCGCCCATAGCAGCAGCAACTCACTATCCGGGATTGTCAAGAGAGCGTGCCTGGTTACGATGATCGTGTTAATAATCAAGACAAGAATGTCTACGACGTTGGAATGCGCTATAAAATGCATACAGATTATCATTATTATCATTATTGTTAGCGTTTGTCTTCCATTGCTTTTTTGTCTTTCTCCTTCTCCTTAGTCCCATGCTTGCCATACATTATCACTTTTGTTTGATAATATATGCATTAGTTATCATTATCAGTATTGCATTTATCAGAAACCAGCAGTTATATTGCCAGATAGAAATCATCTTGATGGTTGTTGTTCCCACTCACATACTCTCTACACTCTATTCATTCATGCAATTTGCAATTTTTTTAGGCCTGAATAGTTAAACCTAAAGATCCGAGCGTAATGGCGAAAATGGCACCCAGCCAAATTAAACCACTGAACTTATTATACTTATTTGAACCAATCAATGATGTATCGTGATTACAAACGTAGCCATGCGTAATCCGTGATCAGGTAAGGACTAAGTCAGTTATTCGCCGGAAGAGCTATTAATATCGAGATACACATGAGGTGATGGAGCACAATTTTATGCTCGAGGCAAATGTGCTCATATATCATGTTTATAACCATATGAATGCGTTCCTAATATTTTTAAAAACATCATTTGGCAAGAACTTCCATAAAGGAACGCGTCTTTCTGCTCTTGCAATCGTGTGATGAAACGGGTCATGATGACGACAAATTACCGTTCAACTCGCACAACTTTTTAGATATGGGAACCATATTCCCAAGATCTGAGCGTTTGCACTCGGCTCCCTTGGTCGATAGAACCGGGAGTATCCAGCTACTAGAGCAGGAGGAGTATGCTGATGTCACAATTGAGATATGCCTCCTCATAGTATTCTCTCCTGCAGGAATGGGCAAACTTGCGCGCTCCTGGATTTGACTGTCTGTGACATTATTGTGGTTAATATACACTAGTATAGATGTTGACGAAAACTGTTCTACAGTACCATTATTCAAAGGTATCTCGTTGTAGATAAATTCAATAGATCAATAATGGATATTACAGCTATAGTTGGAAAACATACGAAACGGTCACTATTCGGTGAGAGTGAGTAACTAGAAACACAAACTGACAGTTGGTTAGCTCAATTTCTTCGACGTTGCAACGGTGAAGAAAGGCCAGGCCAGATAGTCCAAGACGATTGTTTCCAGCAGTCTGAACTACTAATGTACTAATGCGAGAGAATTGATGGACGGTACAATAGTTGAATATCCAGGCTCACTCAGCAGCTCAGTGACAATCGCGGCTACATGAATTAGATGACTTCAATGCAATGAAGGAAGTTTGAACCATTATTGACTAATTTGTACTTCGATCGCTAATGCGATTTACTACTATCCTTGGGAAATTAGAGACTTGATTGATAAACCAAAACACTACATGCATCACTGAACATGTCAAGAATAGGCATGCACGTACATTCATTCATCAAATGTCATCGTTATTTGTCACTTTTTAATGTCCTGACAATATTTCATGAACTGTGATACATCAGAGTGGGATGTTCCACGGTCTTAAGAACTTCCCGGAATGAATAAGCATCCATCCGAGAACCAAGGTTACTGTGAGTCTAAGTTGTCGATTGTTCATTAAATGCCGTCTAACTGTCACTGTTCCCATGTGGGTCAATGTGAACACTCATGTTCATTAGTCACCTTGGTATGAAACGACTACTGAAGCATTCCAGATTTGGTTTCTCATGGTTCATTCGCCGGACACGGGTACTAATCCCATACAAGCCGGCGGGTGTGCATACCTGAATACAGCACCATTGCCAGCTGCGAACCCTAGCCAGGTTCACGGACCAAGGCAATGCCTCAGAAGCGTGACCTCGATGCGGAGGGGTGGGAGGATATGTTCAAGGCGAGGAGAGTGTTCAATACTCGCAGACGTAAATTTACAAATCACCTTCCACTCATTGTGAGCAATCGGGATGAAGCACCTCGCTCAAGGGTGCTACGCTGGCTCGTACCCGTAACCTCTGGATTACTAGCTCTACGCTTAGCCAACCGGGCTACCACGCTCCTCCTTTGCTGCTAGCAAACACTCTGAGACGATAGTTCTTATCTGCACGTCATGAACATTTTACCCAGAATTTCTGACGATACGTGAGCCTGTGGCTATTCAGTCAATCTGTGCCACGATGAAGAACACCACTAACTTACGTTATTTTCTGCACAGACTGATGTAACTTAATTGTGTCAATGTTATTTGTTTTCTGGTTATATCGGAACAATTTCATTGGCGGGAAAGAGGTCAGGCAGGCTTATACCCCTTCTAAAGATTGCAAACGTGCCCTTATTTGCAGCAGGTGCTATTCGATTACAATATGTCCTC